>ML790130.1:260929-283428 GCA_009831015.1 Picea engelmannii | reverse complement strand
TATCAGGTTCTATGTGATGATTGGTTGATGGTGATGATTTAATGTAAAGTTTTATTATCTCTCATATATTCTTGGGTGGAAGGAAGGGGCAAGGATGGAGAGTTCAAATCTCTCTTGATATTGGAGGATTGTATTCTCCTCTTTGAGTTTTATCCCTCCCTCTACATTTGGAAGCTGTAGCTACTTTGGAAGTCATTACTTCCCTTGAACAAAAACTATTGATTATTTCTCATATATTGTGCATGGTGTATTGTGGTGTATTGGTGTAACTCTTATACTATTGTTCATTGCTCATTGGATATAATTGAATGGTTTAAGTATAAGTTTAAAAATGTTTTTAAATTGGACTTGATATTGATTCACCCCCCTCTCAGTATCAATAAAAGATATGTTATTCCTATGCATAGAAATAATGTTTGGACTAAAAAATGGATGTAGGATCCTAGAAAGATTTTTTTTACAGGTTAGTTACTGTGATCCCAGTGCATAGTACATAAAAGGTCGGGGATTGTTCAAGAGAAAGAGAGGGTTAACTCTTTGTTATAGTTGTAGAAGACTGTGACATCTTGCTAAGGAATTCCTTGGTAGAGGTCCTAGTTGTCTTTGTTGTAAAGCTATGGACCATGAAGTTTTGGACTTCCTTAGAATGATTGCTAAATTTGAAAATATGAATATGAGACAAGAAAACCATGAGACAGGCCAGGAAACTAAGGATATGATAAAACCCCAGAAATAATCAAAGTTTGTATTATTACAGATGAAATAAACCATGAATGATCATAGAGATATCAACTTATTAGAGATCTTAAAAGAGACGGAGTGCATAGAAACAAGAATAGGAGACTTCAACATAGACTATGTCCTGGATGAAGAAACATAGGTGAATATCATGACATAAAGAACTTGGGAAATTTTGGGAAAACCCGTTATGGTTCCTTCACTGGGAGGAATATGATTTTTTAAAGGGAAGATGATAACCCTATGTGGAAGACTTACCCAGATACATATGAGTGCTCATGGCACTTCGACAGAAGAATAATTTTTGGTTGTTAAGTTTGTTGAGAACAACACCCCATTTTCTATTTTGCTAGGAAAACATTGGGTTGAGAAAGATCAAATAGAAAGGAAACAAGAAGAGGACCTAGAACAGAAAAAGAAAGAACTAAGAGATTTCATGGCTAGGAGAATAGATCACTTACTTGAAGAACAAGAGGACCAGTCGAAGATACTAAGGACCAGAGATCTGGACGTCGAAGTTGAAAGAACACAGGAAGACTTGAAATACTTGTCTGTACAATAGAGTAGAGCACCTACCCCAGAAGGAGAAGAAGTATTACTCTCAAAAAACTTGAAAGAACATCCACAATGTGAATTTACTATGCCTAGGAGAGATAAGAATGATAATGGAAAGAGGAAACAAGTGACTCAGATTTTAGGAAAGAAAGCTAGAAAGCTCAACAAGAAGAAAGGAAAGTTAGAAAAGTTACAGGAAGTTCCAAGGAGGACTCCACAGAAAGAAGGTTTGCAAAAATGGAACTTCATTGGGATATCATAACAGTGTAAATCAACACTTCGCCACGATGAAGCAATATGACTGTTGGACGCATCTCGCCCGTTAGCCTGACACTCCAGAATGGCTAGAAACATAGTTATTGCCAGAACGTTCGCCATTGGACCATTGGGACTGCACCACAACGGATGAAATTGCATTGATTGAGGCGCTCCTTCTAGTTGGAAGAGTCTGTTACGACATTATCTATTTATACCATCGAGCATTGCACCGAGAAAACTTTTTCCAATTGTGATTACACGAGCCCATAGAGAACTAGTTTCGTTCGTTCAATGATTATTTGAGAGCTTGCCATCTATGCTGTTACAGTGAGTGTTTGTTCACCAAACTGAGATATTAGATCTCGAGTGTGCATGTCAAACTAAATTAGTGCATTATAAAAAGTCATCGAAGAGATCCTAATAGACCTCATGGCCGAGAAGGTGATGTCCGCAGGCATCCAAGCCTCGTCGATGAGAGGAGTGTAAGCATCCCCATAGACTGCTCATGGATCTGGACCATCCTGAGATGTGACAGAGAAACAAACCAAGAATTTTGATGACTTAGCAAATGCGAAGCTCATCCCATCTATCCTACCTGACTACATCCCGCCTCTGGCTAGCATGGTGAGTCATGATAGCATCATGAGGGACTTCGAATACACAGTCATCACTTTGTACCTCCCAAAGGGGATAACTGCAGTCAGAGGACAGTTGGAGAGGATTCTGACATTGAATATCAATGACTATAACTTAGGAGACCGCAAGAACTATGGCACACTCACACCATACAAGTATTTGACTAGTACATAGGGGAAGAAGTTGAATATCATCCCCCGTCCATGGACCATGGAAATCGCGAGGTCCACTATCTTGAACGCGATGAATATACCACACTTTGGAAGACATCAGGAGGTTAACGCGTGCATTAAAATTTTGTTGTCATGCTTCCATGGTGGTTATCTATGGTTGGAAATATGCATCACCATAGATATGATGCTTATCCATCGGATCATAGGACTAAGCATGCAAGGACCAGACCCACAAGAATTTTATTAAGGGAAGGTTGCAGATCGCACCCTGGCGTAGAAAATCAAAGAAACCTATGGCGATGTGGAAAAGGGGAAGTGAGGATACAAGGTATCTTCCATATAGAATGGTACAGTGCACATATCCTTCCAGTTGATCATTGGTAAGCTAGTAAGGAAGAACAAACCCATGCAGGTTACAAGGTTCATTTTTGACCTCGCAGGAAAATGCATGGAAGGGATACAAATGAACTAGGCGAGATACCTCGTCAACTAGTTAGAGAAAGACTATGAAGAAGCTCAGGATCAGGGCTACGAGTTCCACTTCAGTTGGTTGTTGATCCTAATTGCCTTCATTTCTTGGGAGATGCCCGAAGGTGCGACATTCCCTGAGATTGAGCCATCAGAACACTTAGCTGCGAAGTTCACCACGCTCTGGTATTCGAGTGACATGGATAAAAAATGGAAATCAAACGTAGTGTTCCACACCTATTACCCACAGTTGAAGAGGGATATTGAGTCTTCCCCTCACATGACATCGAATACCCTGCATAGGTTCAGACCATTTGTGAAGTTCCGCATAGATAGACATTTTATTTATATCACTGCGCGAGGAGACGAACATAAAGAAGAGCTCCAATCTTACTACAATATCATTGAGGAGGACATGGAAGAAATAACTAAAGAGTGGCCCACAAAGCTCCTTGTATGAGTCAACTAGGTAGAGCTATCTAACCTCGACCTAATCGAAAGTCCTCTGGTCACTCACGAAGAGTATGATGCACCCAATAGTAGAATAAGGAAGAAAAAGGAAGAGGTACAGAGGTTGAACAACGCATCAAAAAAGACTGCTTCAGACTCACCTAGAGGGGGATATGATGATGAAGTATACAAAGAAGAAGACAAAGGAGAAGAAGACAAGCAGAAACAAGTTGAAGTAACACTGCCTAGGGACCCTATTGACGAAGCTGATACCTCCAAGAAAATAAAGGTTTCCCCCATGAAACCTACATCATGGAAGAAGTCCAAAGCTACTAAACCACAGATACAGACTGTGCTCATGATGGATGACATAAATTTCATCATCGTCGTTGTCTCAGATACCTCATAAGATATCTTACAGCGCAATGATGCCAAACAAGAGACCATGTATGAAAGAATTGAAACAGAGATGAAAGGGGTACAACAAGCCCTCCACTCCAGCCACACAGTGTCTACTGTGCCCCAGTCATCAGAAGGAATATATTTGGGAGACAAACCTTCCCAACTCCACCGAATAGTAGATGTGATCGAAGCTCGCCTTCATCATGTTCAGGAAGAAAAAGAGTAGGCCACATAGGCATTAAAGAAAGAAAACGAGGAAGCCAGAGAACAACGTCGGGTTGCACAACAGGAAAAAGATGACATCCGTGCCAAGTTTGCAGAGGACAGAGTGTAGATCCAGAAGGAGAATGAACATTTTCTCACAAAGCAGATTGGAGTTAGAGAAGCAATCATTAGAGAAGTTCGCTCTATGACGGGCTTAAAACAGATGGAAGAAGACCCAGTAGACAGACAAGTAGGGAAGCTTGCTGAAGCCATTCAGTATCTCCAATAGAGGATAGATGAACTGGCGTTACAAGCAGTGCTAAGAAATCCGCAGGAAGTGCGAGACCAGAGACAAGAAACTGCCCGATGCGTAGTTGAGAGAATCAAGGCATTAGCCTTGGAATGCAAACATCTCAGCAATCGAAGTGCACAGACCTACAAGCACCTTGTAGAGGACCCTGAGCTCAGGACACTTGAGTCACAACTCCAGGAGGAAAAGCAAAAAACAACAACAGTGCAAGCACAGTTTAAGATACTATAACCAATCGAGAGGATGAAAATATCCCAGGAATAGTGCATGGTTGAAAAAAAGGCCCATGCCATTCATAACAAGGTCATGGAAGTGACTCAACGACTCCAGCCAGTGCAGGATGAAACTTGCATACTTTTTTAGGAAATTGAAGGACAAGGTGCACAACTAGAACATGTAGTTACCTCAGTAGAATAGTGATTGGAAGGACCTATCACCAAGAAGGTCATTTGGGACTTTTCCAAGGAGGACGCTCTGGCAAAGAAGCAGGCTTAAGTAGCTCGAGGCCTTCAAGGCAGAGTTACCCAAATTAGAGTGAATCGGGACGAGTCACAAGTGAGTGTTGGGGTCTTGTTGGCCTTGACCAAGTTTTGGATAACCTTGGTCACATTTGAGAGATTTTGGGACTTCTACAAGCTGGTCAAAGACAAAGCGCTAGGTGAAGCAGAGATCGTGGGATCTCACCCCCTTTTTATGGATTTTTTGGTTTAGGGTTTATGTAACGGGTTATGGGATGTTGGCCCATGGGTTTACCCATGCTTAGGCCCTTTTGTAACGTATAAATATAAATCTAGGCGATGTAAGTAAGGAGAGATCTAGTATAATCGGCTTAGTGCAAAGCTAGAGGCTTCGTGCATACTATGTGTTAAGAACTTGCAGAGCTAAGTGCAATTGATTGTAAGAGGCCTATGTGCAAATTGTAAGACGGATTTGTGCTTAGACCTAGCTCAAGGAAGAAGGATCTGGTGAGGTGCGCATAGATTTCCTGTCCTATGCAGAGAGGGTTCCTGTGGATGTGTGCTTGTATAAGATTGAAATAAGACAATAAAGAAGAGAAGAGTTGGTGGATGTAGCCCCACACTAGGGTGAACCATGTATATCCTATGTTGTGGTTGCTTTGTGCATTATAGTTGTTGTGTTATTGATGTGATGTATGCTTAGTGCAATGATATATGTTAGATGCATTTGATATAATATCTTAGTGCTTAGTAATGTGAATGAATGCTAGATATGATATATTTCTATGTGTTAAGTGCTTGGAAGTGTTAGATCTTGTTGAATACTGCGTTGCTCTGTAACTAGTATTTCAATCTGTGATGTGAATAAAGATCAAAGACTAATGAATTTGAACTGATAAGTGCTCTATTAAGGTATTGTAATCACAGATCTGTGTCCCAACTAGTTTTTAGACACTTGAGTCCTGCAACCACCCCTACATCTACCTCAGGTGAGACTTCATATGCTTCGTAGGTGTTGCCAAAAGGGCTGGTAGTTAGGGTTTTGTTGGTGCGTTGTTGAAGCGTTGAACCCTGGGTTTGCCCCTGTTTGCCAACAGACAATTGTTGTAAAAGATTCCTCCAACAAACATGAATACCTCAGTCCATTCGTTATGGCATGGTCTCAATGGTCCAATGGTGATATTCCCGAAAATAACTGCATTTCTAACCATTCCAAAGTGCCATTCTAACACTAGGGACACCTCCAACGGTCATATAGATTCATCGTGGCGAATTACCTTTCTGTGTTGTTCTGCTATTCCGGCGAGGTTCAAGTTCTACAATCCTACCCTCTGCGAAGTCATCCCTAGAACCTCCTGCAGTTTTTCTAACTTTTCCTTCTTCTTACTGAGATTTCTTGCCTTCCTTCCTGTGATATGAGTCTCTGAGTTCCCTTTTCCATTCTCATTCTTATTTTCTTTTAGTATAGCAAATTCGCACTATTGAGGGTCTTGAAAATGGTTCTAATGTAATACCTTTTCTCTTTCTACTTCTGGGGTAGGTGCTCTTCTCTCCTGCATGGATAGGGTTTTCAAGCCTTCCTTCATTCTTGCAACTTCGATAGCTAAGTCTCTGACCCTCAGTTGCTTCGACTTGTCCTTTTGTTCTTCTATTAAGCACACTATTCTCCTAGCCATGAAGTCCCTTAATTATTTCTTTTTATTTTATGTGGCTACCTCCTCTTCTTTTCTTCGGATATGATCTTTCTCAATCTAGGTATTTCCTAACAAAAGTGAAAAAGGGGTATCGTTCTCAACAAACTTAATGACTTCAAATTCTTCTTCGGTCTATGTTCCATGAGAAATCGTAGGTACGTTAGTAACTCTTCCACATAGAGTTATCATCTTTCCTTTAAACAGTCCTATCCTTCCCAATGAAGGAATCATAGCAGGATTTCCAAAAATTTCCCAAGTACTTTCTGGAATAAGATTCACATGTGTTTCCTCATCTAATACATAGTCTATGTCGAAGTCTCCTATTCTTGTTTCTATACTATGATTTTCTTTTAAGATCTCTAGTAGAATTATGTCTCTGTGATGATTCAGTGTTTCTCTCAGTTGTAATAACATGGATTCTGATTTTCTCTGGTTTTCTATCATATCCTTAGTTTCTTGACCTTCTTCAAGGTTTTCTTGTCTCATGTTCATATTTTCAACTTTAGCAATCATTCTAGGGAAATCCAAAACCTCATGATCAACGGATTTACAACAAAGACAAGTAGGACCTACACGAGGGCATTCCTTAGAAATATGTCCCAGTATTCTGTAGTTATCACGTAGTGTCAATCCTCTCTTTCTTTTAAATGATCCCCAACCTTTTCTGTACTGCGCACTGGGATCACAATGATAGACTTGAAAAAAATTCTTTCTAGGGTCCTACATCCACTTGTTAGTCCAAAATTTCTTTCTATGCATAGGAATAACATATCTTTCGCTATTTCTATCAAATTTATTCATATCAAATCTTCTTTATTCTGGATGTGCCCTAGTTTTTAGACTAGGAAAAAATCTATCAAACATACCTAGATTCATACTTTTGAAACAAAAATTTCCACTTATCTTACCTTTATCAGAGCACAAAGCTTTAATATCTTACCTCTTTTCTTTAGATCAAACTTCTTTTTCTTAGCACAAAGTTTTGCAATTCAAGTAGAATACTGTGCGCTACAACAATAGATCTACGCACAGAGATTTCTCTTTTCTTCAGTTCCCAGCAATCACAGTTTTAGGTCTTGGCAATGGAACTAGTTGTTGGCACTTGGGTGTTCAATGCTTCAACAACGCACCACCAAAACCCTAACTACTGACCCTTTCAGAAACACCTGCGAAGTAGATGAAGTCTCACCTGAGGTAGAGGCAGGGGGGTTGCAGGACTCAAGTGTCTACAACCTAGCTGAGACAGAGATCTGTGATTACACACTTCAACAGAGAACTTAGCCAATATGATGCATTCAGTTATGATTCTTATTCACATCGAAGATGAACCCTAATTGTAGATCAACACAGTAGTAATCAATATTAAACACATCTAAGAATTCAACACATGGCATCAAAGCATATCTAGCATTTATTAATATATCAAGCACTAAGCATCAATGGATCTACCTATCATATATCCAGAACAGTGCACTAAGAAAATATAAGCATAACCATTGTGAAAAAATAGCACAAAGCACAATAACACAAGATGTACATGGTTTACCCTAGTGTGGGTCTACGTCCACCAACTCTTCTTCTTATTTATTAGCTTCTTCTAATCTTCTTACATGTACCAAGTCACAGATCCAACTCCGCAAAGGACAAGAGATATACATGCACCTCGCCAGATCCTCCTTCCTTGAATTAGATCAAGGTACCAAGCCTTACACTGTTTGCACACAAAGAACTTACAAATCACTTGCACTTATCTCTGCAAGTCTTAACTCATTCATGCACAAAGCCAACTAGCCAATGCTAAGCCGATCAATAACTAGTAACCTACTAACTCTTCCACTGACATCACTTAGATACTTATTTATACATTACAAAAAGGGGCCTAAGCATGGGTAAACCCATGGGATGACATCCCATACCCATTACATAAACCCTAAAATCCTAAAAATCCTGCAAAAAGGGCGAGAGTCCGCGATCTCCACTTCGCCTGGGCGCTTCGTCTTCGACTAGCCTGTCGAAGTCTGAAAAAATGGTCAAACATGACCAGTGTTTCCTCAAAACCTGGTCAAGGGCCAACATATTTTTATGGATTAAGATTCATAGCTGATAAAGGATATTGCACAGAGTCAAATTGGAAGCATTCTGTGGCAAGTTGATCCAAATTATAAAGTTCATTTTTTACTTCTTGTCATAGTCCTTTTGTATGGTTTTCATCGGGGATTTCTAAATTAGACTCTGGTCCATGCCTTCACATGGATTTTGTAAAGAGAAAGATACTTTTGATTTCTTGGAATGAAATAAATAAGATTGTTACTCTATCTCATTTGTGTGTATGCGTGATTTGGTTACTTTTTATTTTTTATCTCCACATTTACTTTATGTAATCTGTATATTTTTCATAAACTTATATAAATATTTTATGTTATTTTGCAATATTCTTTTCAGAAAAAAAATCATCCTAAACCCTTGTAATTAATACTTGTGGATTGGGAAAATATTTTTGAGGCTATAAAACATAGGGTCATATTTTAGACTATCTTGTCTTAGCCATGCAAGATTCGAAAATACTTGAGTAAGATAATTCATATCTTTTCCTCAAAATTTATTTTGCAACCATACTGGGGAGATCTTCCATATCTTTTTGGTTGATTGTGTGCATGATTATCATTGAAAATTTTGTATTTCTTCTTTTGATTCTTTGATTGTTTTCTTTCATTCATGACAGTACCTGGTACAAGGTATCCCAATATTGAGCTTGGTCTTAAAGACCAGACCAACATTGCTTTAACCTTATTCAATACCTTCCTAGAAACCGCTAACACTCGATATGAGCTTGAACACTCATGGGAAATAATTTTACAAGACATAAGTGTCCAAGAACGTTGGGAGGCTAGACAAAGACAACCTAGGAATCAACCATAGATTTCTTTTTAATAAAGTTTTGATATTATTTTCATGTCCTTAAACCCTCACATCTCTAGGAGAAGAAGAGGTTTATCACCTGAGATCAACCCTATTTCTGAAATAGGAAGAAAAAACGTTGTTTTGTCAACTCAACAAGGTACTCTAAGGAGAAATTTGTTTGATTTAGCTAGTTCGTTTTTCTCTCCCTTACCCATCATTCACGAAATGGAATTTGGGCACTGGAGGTGCTTCTTCATCTCAACCTCTAGCCTCATCAGTGATTGGTAGCTTGTATATCCACCAATTCCATGTACAATATACTACCAACCACACTAAGGTCATAAAGAAGTATGAACTCTTTCAATTCGAAGAAGATGCTACTACTACCCCATGGCATGTATCCTCTCCTCTGAACCTAGCACCTGCTACTCATCCACTTCCAAAATTCAAAGAGAATATCCCTAGGGTTTTAGGAAATAACACGATCACTACGAATGAACACTTGGTGGAATTTTCTAATGCTTGTCACAATATAGGAGCCAATGACAATGATACTTGTATGTGTTTATTTTTTAATTCCTTTGAAGGGAAAGCAACGAAATATTTCCTTGATCTTCCTCCCAAGATTCTTTCCACTTGGGAGGAGTTAGTTTACTAGTTAAAATCTAATTATGGTCAGTCTAAAATAACAGTCGAACAATTACAGGATTATAATAATATTGCATACAAATACGGTGAGACTATCAAGTCTTTCAACTTATGTTTCACCAAGTTATATAACCAAATTCCTGAACTTATTTTCCCTCAGAACCAAGCCTCTTTTATGCATTACTATAATGCTCTACCTTCCCCCTACTGTCATAGGCTTGAAGAAAAATCTATTGACAATATTGGTTCCACTTTGCATACTTGTCTAGAGTATGAAGAATAGATTTAAAGAACAAGTGTTCCCAAAGGAAACTCAATTAAACAAACATACATGTTCACCCTCTTACATATTGTAGAAGATATGAATAACCGAATGATAGCATATGAGCATAAATGAAAATTCCCTTCCCTTACTCATGGAGCCTCGTCTTGTTCTTCACCACCCTTTAGGAATTCAAATGAAAATAAATTTCATCCTGAAGCCATCATGCCTCACAGTTGGTGCATTTTTTGAGAGGAACACCATGAGGAAAGTACTTGTGAGGTAAAGAAGAGTTCCACAGATGAAATATTTGGCAAAAGGCCTGAAACTACCATTGTTGTTCTAGATTTTGCAGAACCAGAGAATGTCATGATCATAAATACTAGGAATAAATCCTATGATTCAAAAGGAAAATATGATCCCCATCGTACTTCTTCTAGCTCAAGCTCATCTTCACCAGCTACTATTGTACAAGTTACCAAAACTCCTGTCAGTCAAGGAACTTCCTCCCCTCTTCCCTCTTCCAAAAACAACATTATAAATCAATTGGCTAATATAAAGGCCGATGCTACTATTCTAGACATGGTTGCCATCCCTGAGTAACAAAAGCATCTAAAAAAATTCATGGAAGGAAAAACTTCCACCATAACCAATCTCTTTGAACAGGTAAACGAACATGATTCAACTGCAAATAAAGTAGGTGTAAATAATTTTAGACACTCTGTAAAAAATCCTCCATTTTTCATTTCTATAAATATTGTGGACAAAATGGCCGATTATTGTCTGATTGACGGTCAGGACCAAGCGTAATGTTGAAGATTATTATGGAATAGCTAGTCTTGTCTTATACAAATGAAAATTCCAAAAGCATTCTCTCTTACAATATTTTACAACAATCAACCATAGGTGAGATCAAGGACGTGACTTTGGTTTTGTACGCGCATTCTAAAATAAGGACAACCCTTAATATTCAGGTAATTGACATGCCCGTGAGTAATTACTCAATCATCTTAGGAAGAGACTGGCAAGCTTTGACAGGTGGATACCTCTCACACGATGGGATGCACTTATTTGTTCCTCCTAATGGGAAGAACATCATAGTCCTAAGGGAGGGAATAATTTCACCTTATATAGAAATCATCCCACAACCTAATGTAAATTATATCGAGGAGGACTTAGGCGTGTACTCCATATTTTTCGATGAGGAAAACACTACCTTGGAACAAATTGATCTAGAGGATGGAATGTGGCATATGCACTTTGATGGTTCATTCTCCAATGAAGGAAATGGAGATGACATTATCTTGTACTCTCTTGTAGGTAAAATTCAAAACTTTTCCTATAGGTTAGAATTTTCTTATACAAACAACGTCACCGAATTTCAAGCATTACTTCTAGGCATTGAAAATGCTTATAATTTAGGTTGTGGTCACCTTACATTTTTTGTGGACTTTGAACTTGTTGTAAATCTCGTATGTAAGATATATTCTCCTAGAAACAAGTTAATGAAATGCTACACCCAAACTATTTGGGTGCTTATCTCTAACTTACTGTCATTTAACATCACTCACGTTAAAAGGGAATTGAATTCAATGGATGATAGGTTAGTTGTTTTTGCAGCCTCTCCTACTCGACAACTTCTTCCACAAAGACCTGATTGCACTTTTCAATCTTTGTATCGTCCTCATATCCATGACAATATGGATTCATACAAATGAACCTTATAAGCCCAAGGAGATTATATCCATGGAAGACATCAAAATTCTAAAGGGCTTGACTCCTCTATAAAGTTAGTTTTCATCGAGTGATGTAGGCAAAAAATAAAAACATAAAGAAGAGGAGTCGAGAAGGAAAGTGGGTGAAACCATTTCCTTGAAAATTTGGACACCTGATTGTCCAAAGAATGTTAAGATAGGTGCCCAATGTACTGATGAAGAAAAATTGAAGTTCATCGAGTTACTTCGTGAATTTCAAGATGTTTTTCCTTGGTCTTATGAGGATCTTCATGGTGTTGATCCTGCTCTTATACAACATGCCATCCCTATAAAAGAGGTCATAAAACCGATTAGGCAAAAACAAAGACCCCTTAACCTTGCACTTGAAGCAACTATTTGGAAGGAGTTGGAAAAAATCTTGAAGGCTGGGACAATTTTCCCTCTTAAGTATTTTGAGTGGGTTTCCAATTTGGTTCTCGTTCGGAAAATAATTGGTCAAATCAGAATATGAGTTGATTTTCGTGCATTAAATAGAGATAGCATGAAAGACCCTTTTCCTCTCCCTAATATGGAAATGATTTTGCAGCAAGTTGCAGGGTCACAAATGATGTCCTTACTTGACAGTTTTTCTGGTTATAATCAAATCAAGGTAAAAAGGAAAGATAAATATAAAACCACTTTTATTACATGTTGGGGCACATTTTCTTATGGATGAATTCCTTTTGGATTATCTAATGTAGGTGCCACTTTCCAAAGAGATATGCAGATAGATTTTGACGATCTGATCGACAAAATTATTCTGATTTATCTTGACAACTTAACTGTATATTCAAAGAACCGATCAGATCATTTTGGTCATCTTAGAAAGGTTATCATGCAATGTAGGAAATTTGACATTTATTTAAATCTTTCTAAGTCTATCTTCCACATTACCAAGGGAAAGTTCCTTGGGCACATTGTCTCTGATTCAGGAATAAGCATAGATCCCGAAAGGATTATTGTTATCATAAATCTTCCTGCTCCTACTTCTAAAAAGGAGGTTCAAGCCTTTATGGGCATTATCAACTTTGTCCGTAGGTTTGTTATTGATTTTGTTGTAATGGTCAAACCAATTCACAATCTTCTTAAGAAATATCACTCCTTTTCTTGGACTGACAACGTAAAAAATGTTTTCATAAGGATTAAGAAGAAAATTAGTTTCGCACCGATTTTGGCAAAGCCAGATTTTGAGAAAGAATTTATCATATATATTAATGCCACATAGGAAGTAGTCTTTGTTATGCTCATACAATGCGATGACCAAGCTAATGAAAAACCAGTAGCTTACATGAGTCAAATCTTGTCAGATGATGAATTCAAATATTCTTATATTGAAAACAATGATTTCACTCTTGTTAAAGTTGTTGAGAAGTTTCACCACGTTATCTTAGGTAAGCACATGTTGGTAAAAGTCCCTTTACCTACTGTCAATTTTTTTCTCTCACAGACTTATCTTTCAGGGAATCTTGCACATTGGTTTGTCGAAATCTAGGAGCATGATTTAACCATCATGACTTCTAAAACCATTAAGGGACATGAATTAGCCCTTCACTTGTCTCAACATGCTGAAGCAAGTGTAGAAATTGATGAACAATATAATCCTCTATCAACACTGTTTTACATTGACAGTCAAATCGTTCATGTATTTGAAGTTTGACAGTTTTATGACAGAACAAGGTTATAGTAGATGTCATTCTGATCACTATGTTTATTTTAAAAGGCTAGAAAATGGAAGCTATATTATCTTTCTATTGTATGTAGATGACATGCTTGTTGCAGGATCTAATATGCAGGATATAAATATGCTCAAGAAGAAATTAGCCAATTCATTTGTGATGAAGGATTTGGGTGCTGCAAATAAAATCCTTGGCATGAGAATAACAAGAGACAGAAAAAATCACAAATTGACATTGTGTCAGGGTGAGTACATAGAGAAGGTGTTGGAGAGGTTTAGAATGCAGAATGAAAAACTAGTTAGTACACCATTGGCCAACCATTTCAAATTAACTAAGGAAATGTGTCCCAAGACATAGGAGGAGATATAATACATGTCCAAGGTCCCTTATTCATCAGCAGTTGGCAGCTTGATGTATGCAATGGTTTGCACAAGCAGTGGGAGTTGTGAGCAGGTATATGAAAAATCCAGGTAAAGAACATTGGGAGGAAGTAAAGTGGATTCTCAGGTATTTGAGAGGTACTGCTACTCATGCATTATGTTTTGGAGGTTCAGACACTTTTCTACAGGGATATGTTGATTCAGATATGGTAGGTGATTGTTGGTCACTGTAATTGCTTATTAACTAAACAATCAAGTGTTACATAAATTGTCAACCCAGGGAAGTCTATTTATTTCAAAGGCAATCACACACTGTATATGCTCAATCTCAAAGGCAATATAGAGTTGTAGTAAAAGTACACTAATCACACCTTGTTTTGAACAGACTGAAGTTCTACTTTGAATTACAGAAAAGCAATCTATCTATTGCAGAGTTTGAGATTCAAGGAAAATAATTATCAGAAGAATCATGGATTACATTAAGAAACAACAACCTAGGAAAAGAAATCTTTCAGCATACTGCAAGGAGGACTAACTATTCTGTAACAGAGAACATGACCCTATTCCCCAAAGCAGGAATCTTCAACACCTGTCTTTGACTATCACACTTTCATGAACTCATTACCAATCAAAATGATTGACAAGTACCGAAGGCTAACTATTCTGTAACAGAGAACATGACCCTATTACCCAAGTAGGAATCTTCAGCACCTGTCTCTGATTATCACACATTCATAAATTCATCAAGTAGAATTTCCAATCAGAATGATTAACAGTTACCTAGGAATGAATTGTATGAAAACAATGTAATAATAAATAAAGAAGAGTTTCAACAAAACAGAGTTTAGTAAAGTAGAGTTTCAGCAAAACAGAGTTTAAACAAGGCGTGAACAAAAATAATACTAACACACTACAGAACTAATGGGTGAATCTTGTGAAGAAGGTGGGCCCTCTCCTTCTCACAAGATTCCTCGGAAATGAAAGGAACTAAGAAGAAATGCTCAGAATAATCTTTTATTCATATGTCAATTGTATCATGTTACAATATCCAAAGTGAACACGCCCTTCTCTGTAATTCCTTTCTAGCCAAAAAGAAATCCCCCTGTCTAATGATGATTTCCCCTTATTTAAAGAGGAGAATCCTCTTAATACAATTTGTCATAAAATTACATGTGTACATACGAATCCTATTCTTAGTCATATCTAATCTTCTATGCTGGAATAGGATATTCTGATCTCCCATAGAAAAATGTTGTTACAATAGTTGGAATGGTGTTGGGTTGAGGTGTAGCTGTTGTGGCCGGTGTAACATCTTATTTATTTATCTTCTTGTTACTATTGTTGTATATTGTTTCAGTATAGAAAATCACGGACTGTTTCAGCAACGAGATTTGCATTCTGTTTGACTGTTTCAGCAACGTGGTCTCAAGCAGCAACGATGGTTGGTGCTGGGTTAAGGTACGGTTGTTGTGGCTAGTGTAACAACTCCTTCTTGTTACTACTGTGTGAATTGTTGTTCCAGCATCACAAATCACAGACTGTTTCAGCAACGGGATTTGCGTGTTGTTGACTGTTTCAGCAACGGGTCTTCAAGCAACAACAATAATCTGTAGTTCAAACTGTTTCAACAACTATATGTTTCTGATCAATGGCTAAGTATGAGAGTAATGTAAAATTACATGTAAAACAAATTAAACATATAACAAAGAGAAGAAACGTTATATACCTTTGGAAAGATAGGTTAAGGTGATAATGTAGGCTTAAATGTGAGTGGGAAAAGGATGTAATGATAGAAAAAAGTATGAACAAAAAGGTACATTATAGGGTCCTAACATCCCCCCCAACTAAAAAGGTTTCATGTCCTTAGGCAACTTCAATCTGAATCAGAATCCGAATACCGAATCTGAGCATGCAAATTACTTAAGCAATAGTTGTGGAAAGTGTTGTCTATTGGAGCTCTGAATCCTTGAATGCGTTGTAGCCTTTGCCAAGCTGTTGTTTCAACCTTCTTGGGCAACTTATGATGAACTTGATATTTATCTGCTGGCATCCACAGAATAGGAAAATGGAACTGATAACCTATCCAGTTTTCAGTACATTACCGAACACATTTGATGTAGCTAGGTACCCGGGAGATTGCTATCTCAAGATTGGTAGGACTAAAGGGATTGTGCTCCTTCCTTTTCTTAGAATATTGTTGCCAAAACATGTTATTTTCTTTTAGGGTAGCGATCTCTGTGGATTTAATAAACTGTTGACAATCTTGAAGTACTATTGTCTGTAGTTGCCGAATATATTGAATCATCCCTGTTTTCTTCAAAAAATGATAATACTTTGCAACAAAGGTGACAACGTTCTGTGGTTCTGGCCGTATCCAGAGGAGGCAGTTATCTTCGTTATGCTTGGCATCTAGGAAGTCATTATGCCATGTAATCTGATTGTAAAGGAAGGAGGTGAGTGCCTGAATCTGGATATCACCGACAAGAGGGTTAAGGTTAAGCTGTCGGTTCTCAGGGATGGCCTCATTATGAAGATATACCTCACATAGGAGGTGTTGATCAATAGTAGAGGCTTCTACAACAGTTCTAACAAAATCTGCTGGATTTAACACTGCGTGGGGTCTACCTTCTTTGATTGATTTAATTTAAAAAACTGTAAGTCGTTCTATGAGGAAAAGAGAGTAATTGGAGGATGGTTTCCTAGTAGCCAAAATTTTTTGTGCCAAGTCAAACATCAGGAGAAATTTTCCTTTTAGCTCTTCATTCTGCTTCTTATGGGCATGAGATTCTTGGCGTGTTTGTTCAAAAGCTTCCCAGTTTGAATAGATGTGGTTTAGCCAAAGTAGTCTGTGCTCCTGAAGGCTTTTGTTCTGTGTAACAACAAACTCTTTTTTCCATTTGTCAATTATTGCTTGCTCATCCCATGGTTGAGTTTGTGTTTTAGCATCGCAAGTGATAGGATGAGGTAGGTCTGAGTGGCTCATTCCACAAGATTATGGGTGTTGATATTGCTAGGAGGGATAGATTCATCAATAGGCAGTGTTTGTACAGCTTTACTAATAAAAACAGGGGCTTCAGATGTAGTAGTTGTTGTAGGCCAGGGTTCGTTTTGAATTTTGGAAGGTCCTAGTGGTTCTTGTGTAACAGTAGGGTTTTCTTCTTTGACTGCAAAAGTTGTAGGTGCAGGGGAAGCTCCAGGCATTGGAATTTGAGTTACTTTGTAGCCTGCTTGATAATAAATGTCCCCACATTGACTGCACATATACTCTCTACACTGATTCTCTTTTGTGTTTTCCTCTGTCATGGTCTCTATGCGAGCTAGGGAATACAATTTAAGTTCCTTGTTGTAGGCTTCCTTTACCATTACTAGCTCTTGCTTATAGGATTCCCGTTCAGACCTTAGGAACTCATTTTCTTGTAAGATAGAGGCCATTGTTGGTTTTGGTTGTTGATATTTCATGGGTGTATTAAGAGGGGTGACTGGTTCTTGTGTAACAGTGACAGCCACAATAGTTGGTTCTTGTGGAGCAGCTACATGATCAACAGCTAATTCTTGTGTCTCAACTTCTTGATGTAGAGAAAGTAGTGTTGCGACACCCTCGACATTTGATTCCTGTATTTCAGGAACAACATCAGCAACTAATTCTTGTGTTTCAGTTGTAGTTGGTTCTTGTGTACCAGCTATAGCTGGTTCTTGTGTTTCAGCTACTGAATGAGTAGCTGGTTCTTGTGTTTCAGCTACTGGATGAGTAGCTGGTTCTTATGTTTCAGCTACTTGATTTAAAGAGAATGATGTTGCAGTACCTTGGGCCTTTGGTTCTTATGTTTCAGTGCCCATGGGTGGAATGGGTAAAAATTCCAAAAATTGGGAGAGTGGAGGTGTACAGGCTTTTAGCAAGATGGGTTGGGGGTTTAGGGAAGTGGCAGTAGTGGATGCTCTTGTTGAGGTCCTCGTTCATTTTTTTTGTAAAAAGGAGGGAAAAGGAGGAATCTGCTTCTTTCTTTTGCGTGTGGATTTTTCCTCAGTGATGGGGCAGGGAGGGTTATCAGGTTTATCTGGTTCAGAATCATCACTAAGGATATGAACAGTAGGAGTAGATGATTCTGGTAAGTTGTGGGGCGGGCTTGGTATGGTAGGAGGGTTAATTGGATCAATTGGGTATGTAGGCGGATTAATAGGTATTTCCGGAGGGTTTGGAAGGTTTTGTGGTTGTTGTTCCTGAGGATTTTCAGGATGTTCAGTAGCTTCCTGAGGATATATGGGTGGGTTGTTCAGGGGAGGGTTTTGTTGGGAAAAACCCTTTTGGATGAGTAGTTGAGTGAGACGGTGATGGGTGAGGGAAAGGGTGGGATTTTTATCCTTTTTACAATAATGCGGCATATTTCTAAGACATCCGAGCAGATAGTAGGGAATATTCACCAATCTAGCATGTCATAAATGAGATAACAAGACAACATCATACTGGTAGACTACCTGGTATCGGCCTTCACAGGTGAGGTAGTGCTTGACAAACTCTGTAACTTTCGGCCAAGGAGGCGGCAACAAGCTAAGTCGAACACCCTGGCCTTTAGGCTCAACTTGTTCTCCTGGAAAGAGAAAATCCTGCTGGGCATTAAGGATAATGTGTTTGCAGCTAAACCAGTGAATGCCAGTGACAAGAAGACTCGAAACCTGTGCTATATCATCCTCTGTGACTGGAATCTGAACCCCTTGAACAATGGAATGATCTTCTTGAAGATTTTAAGCAAAATGAAGAACCTGTTGTTGATCAAATCCCTGGAGTCTCTGAAAATAACCCAACCATCCTGCCTGTAGAAAAATTTGATAGATTTCTGGATACAATTCTAACAGGGTTGTCGTGGTGGGTTCGTATCGTATAACAGGGCCTCCCATAGCTAACAACTCAGTAAAATGCACAGTCAGAGAGTCAAGTAACCGCTTCTAAGAAGAGTAAGTTTTGTGGGTGAAGGCATGCACATGGTGGTGAAAACAAACAAAATGATGGGTAAAAAGGAATGATAGTAGTCGGTTCGTGTGAAATGATGGCATAAGATTTCGATATCCCCCCCCCAAAGTACGGCTAAAACAATGACTTTAAGTGAATGATAATAATGAGTCAGGATCTTCTCATTAGCCATAGTTCAATTGTATTTACATATAAAGTTTACATACCTCATCTTTACCTTTGATTTGTACTTCAAAAAAAATATAGTGCCTGTCCATAATAGCTCTGCAGTAACCATGGGAGAGACTTTGGATTTATTAGAGAAATTGTATCAAGGGTTTGTTTAATTATGAGAGAGGGTCGTGAAAGGACAAAACGTAGTATGAAAATAGGAGAATTGAGAGCGAAAGAGATGAAGTAGATGTTTTTATTGACAGGGAATGCTGAGAAAGTGGTGTTTCAACAATAGGAAAAAAATAGAAAAATGTTTGTTGAAGAGTGATGTTTTAACAATGGAAAATATTGCTGAAGAAATTGTGTTTCAGCAGTTGCGAAATATTGTTGAGCAGTGGTGTTTCAACAATGGGAAAAAAACCGAAATATTGTTGAATAGTGGTGTTTCAACAATGGGAAAAAGGGTGAAATATTGCTGAACAATGGTGTTTCAACAATGGGGAAGATGGGAAAAATGAGGAAAATGTTGCTGGAAAGTGATGTTTCAACAATGGGAAAAAAAATGAAATATTGTTGAACAATGGTGTTTCAGAAATGGAGAAAAAGGGCGAAATATTGGTGAACAGTGGTGTTTCGACAATGGAGAAAAGGGTGAAATAGTGTTTAACAGTGGTGTTTTGGCAATGGATACAATGGGAAAAATGAGAAAAATGTTGCTGAAGAGTGGATTAAAGAAAGAGGGAGCAGTGCTTCACAAAGTGAATCTTGGATCTTCTTGAAGTAAGATCGTCCTTTCTTGGTAGGCCTTTTCTTTGATCAAGAATCTGCAAAAGAATCAATTGTAACATGCTATTCCTTGACATGGATTATTAGTAAAAGAAATTTAATCTAATACTAAAGGAATTAAATTCAGAAAAATTAATTGCAATGAGGGGTAGGAGGCTCCTCTAAAAAGAGATAATGTGATTCTGCCACACATGTGGCCTTAAAATCTTCTTTGGAAATGGGGCCCTGGTACAGACGAATCCGATGACCATTCACTAATAACGGTGTTTTAGAGTCATCAATTGTGAGGATCCTTACTATTCCATTGGGGAAAACAATGTCCACTTCGTAAGGTCCAAGCCATCTTATATGTAGTTTCCCTTGAAATTCTTTAAACTGAGAATCATACAGTAAAGCCTAGTTACCTTTTTGGAATTGCTTATGCTTGATGGTTTTGTCATTCCATTTTGATCTTTGTTGTTGAATCATCGTTGTCTGATGAATTCCATCTAGTCTTTTTTCATCCAATTCATTAAGCCACTGCAACCTGACTGTCTGTGCATTAGTCAAATCAAGGTTAACAACTAAAGCAGTCCTTAAAGTTTTGATTTCAAATTCCACAGGAAAGACAACACTTTTTTCATAAACTAATTCATAGGGGGAGAATCCTGTAGTATTTCTCCAGGTAGTTATGTAAGCCCATAATGCTTTAGGGAGCCTGTGAGACCAGTCTTTTCTGTTTTCCTTCACTGTTTTTGTGAGAATGGCTTCTATTACTTTGTTTGTACTTTCCACCTGTCCATTGGCTTGGGTGTGGTATGGTGTAGTCATTCTATGATGAATATGATATTTTTGAAGGGTGGATTTAAATCCATGAGAATTGAAAGGAAGTCCTCCATCTGTGACTAATTCTCTAGGCACTCCAAATCTGCTAAAGATGTCTTCAAATAGAAAATCTAGAGCCTCTTCTTCAGTATCTCTATGGAGTGCTTTAGCTTCCACCCATTTGGTCATATAATCTGTGTAGACCACTATATAAAATTTTTGATTGGATGGAGGGTTAATGGGTCCTACAAAGTCTAAAGCCCATCTTTCAAATGGTTCAAGTACTGCCTGGGGATTTAATGGAATTTCATCTCTATGATTAGGTTGACCCATTCTTTGACAGCTATCATAGGCTCGAACATATTTCTTTGCATATTTAAAAAGTGAGGGCCCATAATAACCCATCCTAAGAATTTTATGTGTTGTTCTCTTATCAGCAAAATGCCCTCCACAAGGGCCATCATGACAAGCTTTTAGTAAATCATAAACCTCATATTCTCTAATGCATCTTCAGATTTCTTGATCAAGTCCCGTGTGGAAAAGACACCCACTTATCCAGCTATACCGAGCACTTTGTTGAATGATTCTTCTTTTCTCTCGATGGGATAGGTGTGGTGGTAACTTCCTTGCAACCAAGTAGTTAGCGATGTCTGCATACCATGGTGAGTGAGCAGATACTGCAAATAGATATTCATCAGGAAAGGAATCATCTACTGGGGTATTATCATCAGGTGTTAACTGAGAAAGGAAATCAACAACTACATTTTATTTTCCTGGTCTATCTACAATTGTAATATCAAATTCTTGTAATAATAGTAACCATCTCGTGACTCGAGCATTTGTGACAGGTTTGTTCATTAAATATTTGATAGCTGAGTGATCAGTATGGACAAAAGTAGAGTAGCCAATGATGTAATGTCGAAATTTATTAATAGCATAGATGACTGCTAAGAATTCATTTTCGGTAACTGTATAGTTAAGTTCAGCAGGAGTCATATTATTGCTAATGAACTAAATAGCATAAGGGAGATGATTTTCTTCTTGTCCCAAGACAACTCCTATTGCAGTATCTGAAGCATTAGAGGATATATGAAAGGGAAGTGTCCAATCAGGTCCTCTTAGAATAGGAGTTGTAGATAACTGATGTTTGAGTGTATTAAATGCTTCCTGGCAAAGATTAGTCCACTTGAATT
The DNA here is from genome assembly GCA_009831015.1 of Picea engelmannii. Taxonomy (NCBI): domain Eukaryota; kingdom Viridiplantae; phylum Streptophyta; class Pinopsida; order Pinales; family Pinaceae; genus Picea; species Picea engelmannii. The sequence continues at coordinate 261,559 of ML790130.1, read as the reverse complement.
CAACATTTTTCATAAGCAACACAAACAGAGGAGAAGCAATTTTGGAATTTTTTTTGATAAATATTCTATAGTATCCAACATGTCCTAGAAAACTTCTCACCTCTGTTTGGGTTTTGGGAATAGGAAGGTCTTTAATGACTTGTATCTTGGATGGATCCACCTGAATTCCTTGAGATGAAATAAAATGTCCAAGTACTACTCCTTCACTCATCATCATATGACATTTTTCTGTGCTTAAGGAGAGGCGGGATTGTATACATCGTTTAAGTACTTTATTAAGGTTTTGTAGTGCTTCCTCAAAAGAGACACCATAAGGGGTAAAATCATCCATAAAAATTTCCATACAGTCATTAATCATATCAGAAAAGATTCCTATAACTGCTCTTTGAAAGGTTGTTGGTGCATTACATAGTCCAAATGGGAGGACTCTATAAGCAAAAGTTCCCCATGGGCTAGTAAAATTGGTCTTATCTTGGTCTTGGGGTGAAATTTTGATCTGATTATACCCACTGAAACCATCTAAAAAGGAGAAGAATTTCTTCCCTGACAAACTATCTAACACCTGATCAATGAATGGTAACGAAAAGTGATCTTTTTGAGTGGCTTTATTTAAGGCTCTATAGTCTACAC
>ML790130.1:235930-260879 GCA_009831015.1 Picea engelmannii | reverse complement strand
AGAAGAATTTCTTCCCTGACAAACTATCTAACACCTGATCAATGAATGGTAACGAAAAGTGATCTTTTTGAGTGGCTTTATTTAAGGCTCTATAGTCTACACATACTCTCCATTTCCCATTTTTCTTAGGAACTATTACCAACAGGGAAACCCATTCACTGTCCGATATAGAATATATAAACCCTACATTAAGCAATTTCTGAAGTTCCTCCTTAAGAATTTCTCTTAAATTAGGGTTCATTCGTCGTTGAGATTGGTAGATCGGTCGACAATCTTCCTTGATATAGATACAATGAGTACATAATTCAGGAGAGGTTCCTTTCATATCTGTATAGTCCCATGCGAATTATTCCTTGTGTTCAAGAAGTAACTTCATTAATTGTTGTTATAGGATAAATCCGTAGGTGCGGACACTAACCGATCTCCCTAGATCCACCTGGATCTAGAACAAAACAGGACAGAATATACCGCTTTCCCTAGATATAACTATTGAATTAAATTGGAAGTGATAATAAAAGACATACCTTGTAATCACTTCCTTAATCTTTGATGCTCCTTCTTCGCTCCAGCGCTCTCGTGTAGTCAAGATCAAAACAACACAAACCAACCAAAGTGAAAGCAAATAATATATTCAATAGCTAATCTATACATATGATCAAGGAGTTATGTAATAAAGTAGATCTAAATTTATGGGAAATAAACATATTATTGTATCATATTAATTGAAAGAGAAACTTACAACCATTGCCTTGATGTTGCAAGGTCCCTTCCTACTGTCCTTCGTTCCCCACACACTTCTTGCTCCAAGGATTCTGAAACCATAGATCTGATAGCTACTCACAATCTATCTTGACAAAACAAATCTCAAAGTCACTCTAACCAAGCCAATAATTCCAAGCCAAAGAACCCCTTCTCCATGAGAGCTCCTCTCCTTTTATAAGTTGAAGAGGATAAGGTGAGGAGGTTAGGATGATCCCACTAAATCATGAAAGCGAGTAAGATCCAAACCATTCGGATGCCACCTCCCCATAGAAGCTTATCCTTCTAGAAGATTCGAGAAAACGCTCGTTTTTCCCACGTGTTGTCATTCTCGCACCCTAGATATAGTGCAACCTGCGAACTGTTCGCACCCTGGCTATAGTGAAACCTGCGAGAATCGGTCATTCTCGCACCCTGCCTATATAGCAACCTACGAACATCCCTTTTTATAAGGTTTTTACATAGGAAAATGCAACTTCTTTTCTCAGGAGAAGTTCTTCTCCCTTCTCTCTTTAGGAACTCAGGCCACTGTGACCCCTTTGAAGGAAACAGATAGGTTTACATCATTAACGATCATAGGGATGACGAAAATAATGTGTAACAATTGTTGTGTTTCAACAACTGTCGAGTTGGGGTTTATGTTCAGTGTTTTTCCAAGTTCAATTTCTACTGGTATACTTTTAGAAGAGATGGTGGCTGATGTTTGAGGTGGGTTTTCAGAGTTAAGGTTTTCCTGGGTATCTGACTCCAAAAGAGAAGTTAGCTGGTTATGAGTTTCTAGAGTCATGGAGAAAGGTTCACAAATAAAATTATTAATTACTTCATCCTCAGTGGCATCTTTAAGGCTTAAGGCTTGTCTGATAGTCAAGATAGGTTGAGTAGTTTGATCATCAAAGTCCACCCATAAAAAAATGTCATTATTAATCAAGGGTGTAGCGTGAGGGTAGAGGATAAGTTGTTTAGTCTCATATCCATTGGAAATTTTCATTGAACCAAATCTACAGCTGATAAAAGCATCTGTTGTGGCTAGCCAAGGCCTGCCCAAAATTAGAGGGTGACCCCCCAACTTTGTTTTAGGTTGTAATACCACAAAGTCAACTGGATAATTCCAGGATTCAACTGAGATGACTAGGTATTCAATGAATCCTTCCGATTTGATTGTAGAACGATCAGCTAATTCTAGAATGGTTGGGGTGTCTCTGATTTCATTCTTCAGTTGTAACAATTGTGAGGTTTCAAGAGTCATAATATTGATAGTAGCACCTAAGTCTACCAGAACTCGAGGAATTATTGTTTTTCCAATTTGCACTGAGACGGTAGGGTGACCGGGATCACCATATTTAACTGGAGGAACTTTACCCGACATTAGTGTGGACAAATCACCCATGACATGAACTATGAGGGGATCTTTAGTTTTCCTACCGGGTTTCTTAACACAAATGTCTCGCATAGTTCTGGCATAAATTGGTACGTCTCTTAGTGCTTGTAATAGTGGAATTTTGACATAAAGATTTTGTAATTCCCCTAGAAGATTGAAAGCAGGTGGCTCAGGTGTTTTAGTCAAAGCTAAATGCTCAGGGAATGGTGGTTATGTTGTTTCAGCAACATTGTTGGAGGACGATTGTACCTCTTCAGGTACATCGTGCTTTTTTATTTCTTGTTTATTGGAATCAGAAGAGGTAACATCATCAATGATAGGTTCTACTATTTTCCCAGATCGTAAATGAATATCATTGCATTACGCAGGGAAAAGAGAAAGTATAGGCTGGTTTTGAATATCAATGCATTGCACAACCTTATTATTGGGGTTAGGGTTAGGTTGTACAAGTAGTTGGGGCCTCATCATTTGATTGTTCGGTGGAGTACCTGATGGTAAAGAGAGTGGTTGCAGAAATTGTGATTGAAGTTGAGGTAATTGATTTGGGAACGAGGGTTGTTGACCTCTCCAATTTGGATTCCATTGGTTAAGGTAAGGTTGTTGTTGTGGAGGCCAAGGATTCCACATTGCTGGGTCTACAAAGGGAGGGTTAGTTTGTTGCATGGGTGGGTAATTCATTTGATTGAGGGGTGGGTATTGCATTTTATTAAAGGGAGGGTAATTTGCTTGATTAAAAGAAGGATAGTTATTCCAAAGATTAGAAGATGTAAATGGCATATTAGGATTCATACCTTGTCCCTGCGACTTCCATTGCCTTCTCTGTGTCAAAATATAGACAACTTCAACTTCTTTATTAGTTGGTTGTAATGCTACCTTGATTCCTGGTAAAGAAGGGCATTGTTGAGTCTCATGATCCTTATCACAAATGGTGTAGATTGGCTTTTTGTCTAATGGACATTCCCTTCATGGGTGCTTATCTTTGCATTTGGAACAAAAGATGGATAGAGCTACTTTTTCTTCAGCTTGTTTCTTTTGAATCTGCAAGGTATCAATTTGTGAAGCAAAAGAGCTTAACATTTCAGTTTTAAAACCCTCAAGTAAATTACCTATTTTGACTCTTGTTTCTCCTCCACTGGCTGATTTTTGAACTCTTGAAAATGTGGTGTCCCTGTTGTTTGATCTATTCCTTGCATCTCCTCTTGAGCATCTTTTACATAGGTTAACAATTTCATCATATGATTCTTTAGATATGTCCCCTTTTCCAAGCATATTCAACATATCTAGATAGTCATCCCTTACTCCTTCTAGAAATATTTTTTTAAGAATATATTTACTTACATCGGGGTGACTGGATCTTTGTAGATTATATTGTAGCCTTTCCACAAAGTCCTCCAAATTTTCATCCTCTTTCTGTATCATCTTGAATAGTTCCTCTCTTTTTTCTCTTGTTCGACAATAGTCTTGGTATTTGTGCAGAAATTTCTGTTTCATCTAATCCCATGTTGTGATTACATGACCTCCAAGACTCATGAACCATCTTAATGCATTTCCTTTTAATGTTGCTATAAATAGCTTTAATTTTTGAGCATTGGAAATATAATCATAACTTCTGCATAATATGTCAAACTCAAAAAGGAATTCATCAGGATCCTCTGAAGATAAACCATGAAAGTTAGGTAAAGCTGAGAGTGGAATATTCTTTGTGGGAGCTACTCCTCTAAGAAGATCACTAATAGGAAATCCTAAGGTAGAATTTTTTTTTTCATCATTTACCTCTCCTTCATGACCTGCCTGTTATTCATGGTGCAATTCTTCATTATACTCATCCATGGTTTCTTCTGTTTGTTCCCCTGTTGCACTTCCTCAATCCTCAATGTTTTCTGTTCATTTCTCAACTGTCTCAGGGCTCCAAATTTCTTTCCCCATTTCAAATTTTTCTTGAAAGGAAGGTTGAGATTTTGGTTTTCAATAGCTTGGTCACTGAGGAGCAACAGATTCATATTTTGATATAATATCGTCAATAAAAGTCTTTCCTCCTCCCCTTCCTCTGCCCCTGCCACCTATAGGGTCAGTTTCTTTGGGGTCTCTGCTTCCTCTCATGCAATCTGTATATCTGAAAGAACATAAGTGCTTTTGAAATCTATAATTGCCTTCCCCGGCAACGATGCCAAAATGTTGGTCACTGTAATTGCTTATTAACTAAACAATCAAGTGTTACATAAATTGTCAACCCAGGGAAGTCTGTTTATTTCAAAGGCAATCACACATTGTATATGCTCAATCTTAAAATAAATCTAGAGTTGTAGTAAAAGTACAATAATCACACCTTGCTTTGAACAGACTAAAGTTCTACTTTGAATTACAGAAAAACAATCTATCTGTTGCAGAGTTTGAGATTCAAGGAAAATAATTATCAAAAGAATCGTGGATTACATTAAGAAACAACAACCTAGGAAAATAAATCTTTCAGCATACTGCAAGGAGGACTAACTATTCTGTAACAGAGAACATGACCCTATTCCCCAAAGCAGGAATCTTCAACACCTGTCTCTGACTATCACACTTTCATGAACTCATTACCTATCAAAATGATTGACAAGTACTGAAGGCTAACTATTCTGTAACAGAGAACATGACCCTATTCCCCAAGAAGGAATCTTCAGCACCTATCTCTGATTATCACACTTTCATAAATTCATCAAGCAGAATTACCAATCAGAATGATTAACATTTACCCAGGAATGAATTGTATGAAAACAATGTAACAATCAGTAAAGAAGAGTTTCAGCAAAATAGAGTTCAGTAAAGTAGAGTTTCAACAAAACAGATTTTAAAGAAGGCATGAACAAAAATAATACTAACACACTATAGAACTAATGGGTGAATCTTGTGAAGAAGTTGGGCCCTCTCCTTCTCACAAGATTCCCCGGAAATGAAAGGAACTAAGAAGAAATTCTCAGAATAATCTTTTATTCATCTGTCAATTGTATCATGTTACAATATCCAAAGTGAACATGCCCTTCTCTATAATTCCTTTCTAGCCAAAAAGAAATCCCTCTGTCTAATGATGATTTCCCCTTATTTAAAGAGGAGAATCCTCTTAATATAATTGATCATAAAATTACATGTGTACATATGAATCCTATTCCTAGTCAGATCTAATCTTCTATGCTGAAATAGGATATTCTAATCTCCCGTAGAAAAATGCTGTTACAATAGTTGGAATGGTGATGGGTTGAGGTGTAGTTGTTGACTGTTTCAGCAACAAGTCTTCAAGTAGCAACAATAATTTGCAGTTCAAACTGTTTCAACAACTATATGTTTTTGATCGATGGCTAAGTATGAGAGTAATGTAAAATTACATGTAAAACAAATTAAACATATAACAAAGAGAAGAAATGTTATATACCTTTGGAAAGATAGGTTAAGGTGATAATGTAGGCTTAAATGTGAGTGGGAAAAGGATGTAATGATAGCAAAAAGTATGAACAAAAAGGTACATTATAGGGTCCTAACAGTGATAAAGATATCAGGAGGACCACCACAGGGTATGTTTTTACTATAGGTGGAACAACAGTAAGTTGGATTTTGAAACTGCAAAAGGTTGTTTCACTTTCAACAACAGAGGCAGAGTATGTTGCTTCTATAGATGCTAGTAAAGAGATGATTTCGTTACAAAGGTTTATGGAGGAATTTGGAATGAAGAAGGAGAATAGAAGGTTGTACTGTGACAGTGAGAGTGAAATTCATCTTGCAAATATCTTATCCTTCCATTTGAAGACTAGGAATATACAGTTGAGGTACCACTTCCTACGATCCTCCTTGGAAGATGGACATTTGAAGTTGGAAAAGATACACACTAGACAGAATCATGCAAACATGTTAAGAAAGGGAGTAACCAGAGAGAAACTGAGTTCATGCTTAGTTTCAGTTGGTATTCAAGAATGAAGATGAAGGTGAGAAATTTTCCAGGTCTAAGAAGGTTTAGAGTCCAGCATATACAATAGCAGTGGAGTTTTTGAGATCAGTCTCCAAGTGGGAGATTGTTGGTTGTGGAGCCTGATTATCTTCCTAATTCATAGGTCCTTGATTTCATTCATGTTTATAACCCATGAAGACCTTACACCCCAGAAGTATGTACACTCATCCACGCAGGGGAGTGCAGAGGGGGGGTACCCCCTCTATGGGGTTCGGGGGCAAGCAGGCCCCCAGAGGGGGTTCTAGGGCAATGTTCCCCGATGGGGGTTTGGGGGAAGTGTTCACCAATGGGGGTTCAGGGGAAACATTCCCCGATGGGGGTTTGGGGGCAAAGTTCCCCGCGCGGGGTTGAGGGGCAAAGCCCCCGAAGGAAAAATTGCCTTGTAAATGCATATTGTAATTTCATTGTAAATCTGGATCATTCATTATAAGGTCACAGATCTCTAACGACATAAATTATGTTAGGGTTTTTTTCCCTAGAAGGAAACCCTTTGTTATGAGGTAAATGTATTGTGGCTATGCATTATGGCAAGTATTGTGTTCTAAGAGAGGAGACTGTAAGAGAAAAAAGAGGAAGTTACAACGGGTTTTGTTGTAGGTTGTATCCCTTCATTTGTTGTATAATAATAAAGGAAGGACCTGGAAATTTCTCTGGTGGATGTAGCCCACACTTGGTGAACCACATAAATTTGTGTCTCTATTGTATTGTGTATCTTCTGTGTTTTGTTTCCACATTTGTTTTATTTTATTGCTCCGCGGTCCTGTTTTTTCTAACATCACGAACCAACACAAGAAGAAGGGTTCTACAGTGGAGAAGAAGAAGAATTGTTGAATGAGGAACATTTAGATTCTGCTAGGGCAGAAGAAGAGAAGACTGAAGAACCTTGCGGAGAAGAGTCAGAAACTTTAAGGACTGCGCAGACTGTTGAATTAGGTGCTATTACACCCCCTATTGTTTTAGTAGCATTAAGTAACCATAGTAACCTAAGTTATCAGAGCACTGGTACAAGTGGTTCAATGCACACTCAGTCAGGAAACCTAAGAAGATCTATGGCAGATGATATGAGGTTACCCACCTTTAGAGGAGATGGATCTGAAGATCCTGATCAACACTAGTTTCTATGTGACGTTGTATGGATTATTAAGAAGGTCATCGATGAAGTTGTTAAACGAGTTCAGTTTAGTACTACCCTGAGAGACCGCGCACTAAGTTGGTACATGTAACTTGTCCAAGGAATTTCATAGCCTAAACCGTTGAATGAGATCAAGAATGCATTGGTTGAAGAATTCAAGAAACCCAATTCATAGTCAGAATGCATTACAGAGTTGAAAGAAATCAAGCAGAGAATAGTTGAACCTGTTTGGGAGTTTGATCATAGGTTTAAAACCTTAACGGGCCAGCTGACTTTTCAAATCCCAGACGAGAAGAACAAGGAATGGTTCATTTCTTCCCTTTTACCACACATCAGAGTCCCTCTGATGCAACTGAATATCGCCTCACAGGCTGAGGCACTAGATATTTCCATGAAGCTAGAATCATCCCCTATGGGAGAATCCAGCTCATGTATGAGTCAAATCTCGAGTTAGCTAACTAGCTTATCACTACAGGTTGAGGACATGAAAAAAGATAAGGGAAAATATAAGCAAGAAGACATATGGTGCATCAGATGCAATACATAAGGCCATGACAAGGAGCCTTGTCCCCTATTTCATGAATACTTGGCTTCTGGAGCTCCGAGCCCTTTGAATCAAGTTACCCTACCTTGGTACGAGGTATGTAGAAATAGACATCGCCCTGGTGAATGTTATTACATGCAAAAATATGTCCAGACACCCACAAATTTGTATTGTACGTTCTGTAATTTGGTAGGGAATGATGATAGGGATTGTAGGGCCTATGATCTCATGCATGAAAGGTCAAGGGATATATACAAAATTCAAGGCGAAGTACAACAAGAAGGGAACACTACGCAATATAATTCCCCTGGAACAGGAAACTTCAACCCTCATGGTGGATTCATAGGAAGAGGAAGAGGAGGAGGTATGGGTCTAGGTTGAGGTCATATCATTTTTTATAACTGCGCACAGCTAGGTCATTTGGCAAGGGACTGTCAGAACCCTTGTACCACTTTCAATTATTGCAACTCATTTGAACATGTCATAGAACATTTTCCTGCATTGTTAGCCAAACTTCAAGAAAGATGAGGAGGAAACCAACAAGTACAACTAATCACAGAAGAACCTCATGGAGAAGATCCCAAAGTCATTGTTATCACTAGAGGAGGCGCTGCTACAAGCAAAGATAGGGTGACTCCAGGGAAGACTACAGAACAATCAAGAGTTAGAAAAGATGCGGAGAAGACACAAGAGTTTGATCCAAAGAGAGAGAAGAAGACATTTGAGGAGGCAAGAAAAGAGTTTAGAAGAGATCAGGCTTCTTCATCAAAGGAATAAATATAAGTGAGAGAATGTGGAATTCCCCTGGACTTTGATCAGTCTGCTTCGCCTGGAGAAGGAAAAGAGGTAAGCAGACTCATGGAATTCTTATGCACTTGTATTAATTTGATAAAGGATGAGTGTTGTAAAAGAGCTCAAAAACTTGATCAGACAGTATGAGATAGGAAAGGTAGATCCCCTACTGAATAAATAAGTACATCAACTATCCAAAAAGAGAAGGAGAAATAAGGAACTACACCTTAACGCTCAAATTGGAGAATATGATATAGATTATGTGGTCCTCGACTTAGAATCGGAGGTCAATGTTATGACGAAGCAGACCTGGGCACTGATGGGAAAAACTAATTTGATATATTCCCCCATTAGTCTTAGAATGACCAATAAATAGGTTGTGAGCCCCTTTGGAATATTGGAACATGTCCCTATGGACATCGATGGGATCAGAACATTTGTGGGCTTCGAGGTGATTGAGATAGTTGATGATAGATGTCCTTATCCCACATTGTTAGGAATTGATTGGGATTTCAAAAATTCTACTATTGTTGACTTGAAGAAAAGAAGAATGAAATTTGAAGGTGATGGCCTTAGGGTCATCACACCTTCAGATCCTGATGAAGGTCCCAGATAAACAGATCCCATCAGAGGAGAGGACCGCACATATGAGCTAGTGAATATATACAAATTGACCGCAAGACAACAAGATTACATTAATACTACAAAATATGGGAATTTAAGCTGGTGAAGTGACAGTGCATGCTCATCAGACTCAGAAGAAGTACTAGAGAATTGGAAGAACAATATGTATGAATTTTATGCACGACAATGTGCTAGATTGACCAGAGAAGTTCACTGGATCGACACAATAGTAAGTAATTTACCCACATTTGATGGTTTGAATCACTTAGAAACTTTCTTATTGGAATTTGAAGAAATTGTACCAGTACAATAGATATTGTTGGCACTAGACGAGGCTTTGAAAGATAATCTAGAAATATGTGGGGAACACATAAAAGGAACATCGTGAACTGGATACAATGTCGTACCTTGATGACAACGCGGTTTTTAGAAAAATTCGAAGGATGTGAAGTTAGGTACAAGGGTCAAAGATGTCTGAAAGACCATATGCGAGATTGTGAAGAGGCATGGTGTTGCATTCCTCAAGAACAATGGGTGCATAAATTCATCAATACTCTAGACACAACGCCTATCAACTGGTACCTTAAAGCAGAACTACACCTCACCACTACAAATTGGCAAGGTATGACACATAATTTTGTAGCTACATTTTTATTTGAAAGTTAGCACCCTCTAGATCAAGCTTTACAGGTTGTAAGACAAAAAGTATTTGAGGAAGCACCTAGCATCCTTGTGGAGCAAGAAGAGGATGAATGGACTGCACCTCTTCATAAATTGCAAGGATGTTACAATATCAATGCCAATGAAGATGATGATCCTAGGAAGGTGAACATCGTAGAAACAAAAGGACAGTGAAACATATAAGGACTAGGAGCTGAACTACCTTTTATTGGACAACCAATCTGTTAGCGTCAAAAGTCACTCCTGGATTACTTACAAGAGTAGAGCCCGACACCCATCAGTTTAATGTCATGATTTGTTTATAAAGGGATGGTCAAATGGAGATAAAGGCTCGAGGAGATATCACCCTAACTCAGGGACTGGGTCTGACATGTAAGGGACAAAGGAGGTCTTGATCTAACTTCAGCCAGTGGGTTGATGAAAATATGAGTAGGTGGAAGACTTGGTAAGGAAGGTGAACAAACAACTTTGGGCAACAGGATTTCAGTGGTTTACAGAAGAAAGACTCTGAATGCAAGATCCTCTTGGTTCAGGGTATCAAGAAACTGAAAAGGGGACTTGACTGGATCCTCCAATTCCAAGTCACTCAGCGCTGAGAAAAACACAAGGACTGATTAGAACAATGTAACTGCTACAGTGATCCTATCCAACATCATCCTATAACAGCTATAACTCGACTGGACCCTCCAATTCCGAGCTGTTCTAACAGAGTATAACAAAGATGTAAAAGAAACTAGCATTCATAAGGCAAGAAGTCTCAAAAGTCTATACATAACCAGAGTATCAGTGATTCGTTAAATCTTTACAACTAGGAGCTTCGCTCAACCATCGATCCTTTACAAAATGGCAAAAATGCCTACATATAGCCAAAACAAAACAACAGCAGCGGAAACGAGAAGTTGCATTAAAAACTTTGCGTCTGCATGTCTTCTGACAGTCTGCACATGCAGACTATGGATGATCATGCCCTTATGACAGACGCAATGGGACTCCTGACTGTCCTGCAGTGGTTTGACAGATGCAATCTCCGTCAGGAAGAACTCTCAGTCTGCTTGTATGCTTGGTCCTTTCCTGGCCTTCTATTTATGGAAGAAGACAATGTTCAACCACCTTCACGGCAATAATAACTGCTTCCTTGGGATTGGGAATGACCTCGTTCAAATCTACCCTCTGGGACGTGGAAGACCCCTTGCGCTGTAACCTGGAATAGTTGGACAGTCTGATGGATAAGGCATGGAGGAACTTGCATGCTTGATGTGGAAAAGGAAAGGGAGGTGATGGCATCAACACTGTGAGGGTGAGATGAAAGGTGATGAGGTGGTAGAAGATAAGAGGGTCTAAGGATGGGTGCGGTAGCGAAAGGATGTCATGGAAGGGAGAGGGACACATGGCAGGGGACAAGGAGGCTCGGAAGGTGAGTGGATGATGAGTTGGGGGGAGGGACCACATGGACCAGAAGAGGGAAGGTGGACAGATGTTGGAGGATGAGGAAGGGATAAAGGGAGCGAGCCTCATCGCACGGCTAGGAGGAGAACAGATGGAAAGGGGAAGGATGGTACAAAAGATGACACAACGGGAAAGGGGCCCACGTTGGTTAAACGTAGAAAGACAGAAGGCTCCGAAATAGAATGTGCGCCGCTGATCCGGGTGCTCTAATCACAGCCGTCGAAGAGATGCGTCCCCGNGGGTCCAGAATCACCTTGCGCACCATTTATCCGGGCGCTCTAATCGCAGCCGTTGAAGAGGTGCGTCCCCGATTCCGGACCCCCCCCCCCTCCACTTAAAGGTAGAAAGGCGGGGGGGCTCCGGAATCCAATGTGTGTCATTGATCTGGGCGCATGAATCTCTACCATCCAGATTTGATTTCTATTTAAACAGGGACGCATTTGCATCCCAAACTTAGGGTAGGTGGCTTTTTAACCCGCTCCTTCGCATTTTATCCCTGTTACAAGAAATATCGCTAACATTTCGCTCCATGGGGGCTAAATTCGTCCCTGTGATGCTCTAAGAACTCATTCTGCAGCTTCAGTGCTTTTCTGTTGGGTTATGGGGTCAAGCTCAAACCTCCTACTGAGAAATATATGCCGAAAAGTAAACAAAACCAAACAAACTAAACATAGATGCTCCAAGGAGATTATTTATGTACAATCCTAAATTAATAAAACCCTTTACATGGGGCTAGGTGAAAGAAAAATTCCACCATATCCATTCAAGCAGCTTCCTGGATAGAAGATCCTTCCTTCTGTCGATGATCATCAGCGGATGGTGTAACCATGACATCAGAGCGGTTACACTCTTCAACTCCTCCTTACAGGCTGGAGTTGAGATGGAATAGGGCAACTCCAAGGCATAGGGGAAATGCCACTCCATGTACTTGCAGACAGGGTCATAGAATGAGTGGAAAATTCCAGAGAATGGGTGACAGAGACCCTCCTCTTCTACACAGATGTTCACCTGTAGTTGAATATCTCTGATAAGCACAGGTTGATGGTGGACAACTGACGTAGGCTCGCCACTCTCGGGCGGTGGCTGCTCGCTGACTGGCTCTGGACATTAAATATTATGCTCCTCTGGTTCGGTCTCCCCTAGTTCCGATTCACATTCATCATAAATAGGGACCATGGGGTGGTTCTGCTTGCCGACTGGCTCTTCAGTATGTTCATAGTGATCGAATGTAGGATAAGCTTGTTGCTCATCATCACTATAATATTCATCAAAAAGGGCCTGTGCTTCATGGATATGATCCTCCTCCAGAATGGTGATCCCATCAAAAATATTTGTTTCGGGGACAGTGGGACCCACTGCTTCTAGCTGCTCACACGTAATCTTTTCCTCGTTAATCCCAGGTAAATGTATATCGTGAGAAACCCCGTGGAGAAAAAGAGAGGAAACCGCTTCCACAATAATTTCTTCTTTAAAAATGGGAAGGCCTCCGTCCTCAGAAGCAGGGCTGCTAGGAATATCTGCTTCAACCCGATACTTAGGTGAACCATCTACCATGGACCACATCTGCTTTGCAAACTCATAATCTCCACAAGAGGCGTGTTGATATTCATGAAGATCTAAAAGAACAAATGCATCTGATATGATGTCAGATGCTTCCGTTCTGGGGCTAACACCACTAATATCATTCAACACCTCAAACCTTTCACAGTAGATGATTTCCTCCACAGTAAGGGCTTCATCGCGGACCTGGCCTTCAGGGCCAGCAGAGGCTTCATGAAGCGAAGAAAACTCCTCACAACAATTTTCATACAAACAAACATCTGGAAAATAATCTTTACAAAATGAATTGAAAGTTGTATGAAAACCCGTTAAAGAATGGATGCTTGTAGCGGGAAGAGACTGACACCATTCAAGAGCAACTCCCTTCAATGAATACCTGAAGATCTTAATATGGACATCCTCATGCGTGATATTGTGTCGGTGGATAGCCTCATGGAAGTCCAGTAAATGCTTAGTTGGTTCCTCCCAACTTGTTGCATGAAATTCAGGGAGGAAATCTTCCCATTGGTCTCTATCAGGAAGTGCATTAGGAAAACCAACTATCTGAGAAAAGTCATAGAAAGCAAACCTTTGAGCCAGAATTTTCTCCATATCGAACCAGTGGAGTCGCCAATCAATCCTCGAATCATGGATTCGCCAGGTGAAAGATGCACAGCTTCAGGTGTGTCTGGTCCTTGTTCACCATCAAAGGCGAGATATTAACATTGTCGTTACCCCGGGAAGCTTCTCAGGCTGAGAAAGCAGCCGCTGAAACCTTCTCGAGAAAGCTCCTTAGGGTCAGCTTTCAAGTGTTCTAACAGTAGCCACAGCTGAAACAGTGATGTGGAAACAATGGAGTCACCACAGTGGAGTCGCCAGGTGCACAGTAGCAATCTTTAAGGTCTCTGATGTCTGCTGCACCTTCAGAATCAGAGGCTCAATGTGGTTCTGCCCAGTTAAAATCTTCAACTTTGTCCCCAGCAACGACACCAAAAATGTTGGCGACGGAAGTCACTCCTGGATTTCTTGCAGGAGCAGAGCCCGACACCCATCAGTTTAATGTCACGATTTGTTTATAAAGGGATGATCAAATGGAGATAAAGGCTCGAGGAGATATCACCCTAACTCAGGGACTAGGTCTGGTATGTAAGGGACAAAGGAGGTCTTGATCTAACTTCAGCCAGTGGGTTGATGAAAAGATGAGCAGGTGGAAGACTTGGTAAGGAAGGTGAACAAACAACTTTGGGCAACAAGCTTTCTGCAGTTTGCAGAAGAAAGACTCTGAATGCAAGATCCTCTTGGTTCAGGGTCTCAAGAAACTGAAAAGGGGACTTGACTGGATCCTCCAATTCCAAGTCACTCAGTGCTGAGAAAAACACAAGGACTGATTAGAACAACATAACTGCTACAGTGATCCTATCCAACATCATCCTATAATAGCTACAACTCGATTGGACCCTCCAATTCTGAGCTGTTCTAACACAGTATAACAAAGATGTAAAAGAAACTGGCATTCATAAGGCAAGAAGTCTTAGAAGTCTATACATAACCAGAGTATCAGTGCTTCATTAAAGCTTTACAACTGGGAGCTCTGCTCAACCATCGATCCTTTACAAAATGGAAAACATGCCTACATATAGCCAAAACAAAACAACAGCAGCGAAAACGAGAAGCTGCATTAAAAACTTTGCGTCTACATGTCTTTTGACAGTCTGTGCATGCAGACTCTGGATGATCATGCCCTTATGATAGATGAAATGGGACTCCTGACTGTCCTACAGTGGTTTGACAAATGCAATCTCCGTCAGGAAGAACACTCAGTCTACTTGTATGCTTGGTCCTTTCCTGGCCTTCTATTTATGGAAGAAGACAACGTTCAACCACCTTCACGACAATAATAACTGCTTCCTTGGGATTGGGAATGACCTCGGTCAACTCTGCCCTCTAGGACGTGGAATACCCCTCGTTTTGTCACCTGGAACAGTTGGACAGTCTGATGGATAAGGCGTGGAGGAACTGGCATGCTTGACGTGGAAGAGGAAAGGGAGGTGATGGCATCAACACTGTGAGGGTGAGATGAGAGGTGATGAGGTGATAGAATATAAGAGGGTCTAAGGATGGGTGCGGTAGTGAAAGGTTGTCATGGAAGGGATCGAGATACATGGCAGGGAATGAGGAGGTTCAGAAGGTGAGTGGATGATGAGTTGGGGGTAGGGCCCACATGGACCAGAAGAGGGAAGGTGGACAGATGTCGGAGGATGAGGAAGGGCTAAAGGGAGCGAGCCTCATCGTACGACCAAGAGGAGAACAGATGGAAAGGGGAAGGATGGTACAAAATATGACATGACAGGAAAGGGGCCCATGTTGGTTAAACGCAGAAAGACAGAAGGCTCCAGAATAGAATGGCGCCGCTAATCCGGGCACTCTAATCACAGCCGTCGGAGAGATGCGTCCCTGATTCCGGACCCCCCCCCTCCGCTTAAAGGTAGAAAGGCGGGGGGGGGGGGGGGNGAATCACCTTGTGCGCCATTGATACGGGCGCTCTAATTGCAGTCGTTGAAGAGGTGCGTCCCCGATTCTAGACCCGCCCCCCTCCGCTTAAAGGTAGAAAGTCGGGGGGGCTCTAGAATCCAATGTGCGTCGTTGATCTGGGCGCATGAATCTTTTCCATCCAGATTTGATTTCTATTTAAACACGGACGCATTTGCATCCCAAACTTAGGGTAGGTGGGTTTTTAACCCGCTCCTTCACATTTTATCCCTGTTACAAGAAATATCGCTAACACAATCAAAATCAAGAAAGTTAATATTGAAACAGAGAAACCACCTAAGCTTGCTAATGTTGGATATTACTGGGATGATTCCACTATTGATAAGATCATAGAGTTAATGTATGAATATCATGACTTGTTTCCAACCAAGTTCACTGATATGAAGGGCATTAAAGGGCCCATGGGACAGATGAAGATCCCCTTGAAACCAGATGAAAGGCTAGTTAAACAAAGACCTTACATATTGAACCCTAAATATAAGGATAAAGTGAAGATTGAACTAGACAGAATGATGGAAGAAGGAATCATAGAACCTATTGAAGAGTCATAATGGATTAGCCCTATGATGGTGCAAGATACGAAGACCGGAGAAATCAGGATCTATGTAGATCTCAGGAAGTTGAATGATGCCTATTTTCATGACCCATTCCCTACACCATTTACTAACGAAGTGTTAGACAATGTGGGAGGACAGGAGGTCTACTCTTTTACAGACGGCTTTTTAGGATACCATTAGATAAGTATTTCCAAGGAAGATCTCCATAAGACCACATTTTCCACAGAATGGGGATCCTACCAGTATACAGTGATGTTGTTTGGATTGACTAATGCACCAACCATCTTTTATAGGGTGGTGGTCAAAGCATTCAAGGATTTTTTACATAAATTTATGGAAGCATATTTTGATGACTAGACTGTTTTTAGCTTATTGCAAAAACATATTAAATGTTTAAGACTAATGTTGGATAAGTGCAGACAATGTTAGATTTACCTTAACCTGAAGAAGTGCATCTTATTTTCACCCTTTGGAGTGCTGCTAGGCCATATTGTGTGTAAGCAGGGATTGTTGGTAGATCCATCTAATATTTCCATTATAGTTGATTTACCCCCTCCCACTTGAGTCAGAAAGTTGTGCACTGTGATGGTACATACTGGATACTACATGAAGTTCATTAAAGGCTATGCCCAGATCAAAACACCCATGGAGAATCTTTTGAAGAAATATTTTCAGTTTCAATGGACAGAAGAATGCCATCAGAGCTTCGACACACTGAAACATAAAATAGTTAATGCGCCTATTCTATTTTTCCTAGATTGGAGCAAGGAATTTCATGTGCATGCTGCTGCATATTATATTGCATTAGGAGAAGTGTTAGCACAACTCGAAGCAGGAGACATTGACCACCCGTTAGCCTTTTCTAGCAGGAAGCTATCAACAGTTGAGATAAATTCCACCACCACTGAGAGAGAAGGGCTAGCCATGGTGTATGTGCTATAGAAATTTTGCCACTACTTTTTGGGAGGACACTTTAAAATGTTCACTGATCACTCTACGTTGAAATACCTAGTCAAGAAGCCAGTGTTGGGGGGAAGAATATGCATATGGCTTCTGCTATTTCAGGGATATGATTTTGAGATCATGGTAAAACCAGGAAGGATGAAAAAAGGCCCTGACCACTTGTCAAGATTGGAAAACGAAGAGGAACATACTAGTTTGGAGGATACACTGTCGGCTGCACAATTTTTGGCCATTAGAAAGGTTGATGATCACTTTTCCGATATAGTCCAGTTCCAGTCAACACGAATGGCCCCTAGGGAATACACAATCACCATGAAGAAAGAGGTGGTAGTGCGTGCTGCAGAATTTCACTTATAGTCGGACATCTATACAGATGGGACCTGATGAGATCCTGAGGGGATGTGTCATGGAAGCAGAAAGACCACTGATTTTAGAAGAATCTCATGAAGGCTTCATAGGAGGACACTACACAGGAAAATCAACAGTGCAGAAGGTTCTTAGAGCTGGCCTCTAGTGGCCTACTTTACACAGAGATGCTAAAGACTACTACATAGCCTGTGATGTATGCCAAAGAGTTGGGAAACTGTCCAGAAGAGATGACATGCCATTAACACCCCAACTAACCTTACAGACCTTTGATAAATGGGCCATTGACTTCGTGGGACCTATAAACCCCCTGGGGAAGCTCACAGGAGCCAGATACATCATAACTGCGATAGATTATTTGACCAGATGGGAAGAATCAAGAGAAGTTAAGGATTGTAGTGCAAATACAGCTCTACATTTCATATTTGATGATATCATAACTAGGTTTGGATGCCCAAAGACCCTCATGAATGATCAAGGTACACATTTTATTAATAAGATTATTGAAGCCTTGACTCAGGAATTTGAAGTTCACCACCAGAAGAGAAGTCCTTAACACCCACAAG
The DNA here is from genome assembly GCA_009831015.1 of Picea engelmannii. Lineage (NCBI taxonomy): Eukaryota > Viridiplantae > Streptophyta > Pinopsida > Pinales > Pinaceae > Picea > Picea engelmannii. Next base: position 243,003 of record ML790130.1, on the reverse strand, counting down.
AGAACGGGACAATCGAATCTTTCAACAAAATCTTGGAGATAGTGTTGACAAAGATTTTCAGTGTAAACAGAGATGACTAGAATTTGAGAGTACCAACAGTGTAATCTTTCCTTTTCTATGTAGAATTTTTTTCATCTCATTTTATTTTCAATCTTACGATCTCTGGTACCTGGTCTTTGTTCAGCAGTTCTTCCTATTTTCTTATCCATACTTTCTATTATCTCCTCAAATAAATTGGTGGAGATTTTGCTTTTTAGATGATAGATTGTGGTCCAAAATTTATTTCTAAATTTTTGTAGGTAGGTTAGAAAGTCTATTTTTTGTAAATAAACTCAGAAAGAACTTTTGATTTGGTTTGGTCAAGAAAAAGAAAGAATCTCAGGTTTCGGTGGTTTAGGTGAGCCTGAAATGCACTCATTAACCACCGAAAGCCTTCGTTCTCGGTAGTTAAGAGGGAAAAGAAAAAGCTCATTTAACTACCGAAAAGATTTCAACGGAAAAAATTAAAAAGCCCGTGCTTTCACACGAGCCAGTTGTCAATTGGCGCAATCATGAAGACTTAACCACCGAAATTCCATGGAGGTGGTAAGGTATGCATGTTCTTGTTGTATCTATCCAAAGATTGATACCTTGTTGTCCTTTTAACTACATTTGTCATTTCAAAATTAAGACTTGGCAAAGACAAAAAAAACTTGTGTGTTTCTCGACTAACAAAAATGATTAGTCACATAGCCCCTCACTATCTCTAGTCACGAGGACACAGATCTGTTATGACCTCGATTAATCTCTGATTTGATATCCATTTATTATCAATTCGAATTAGGGAGTCATTGTGACAGTCTTGAGCCTGTGATTTCATCAAGAAAACGCATATCCAGAGACCATAATCCCATTTTTGCGGTGATTTCCGAGTACAGTTCGAGTTCAGCAGATCGTTATCAAGCCAATGGTCATACCAATCAAGCCAGGTCAAGTCATTAGGTAGTTCAAATTCCATATTGTTTCAATTTAAATGTACATCTCACTGAAACTCGAAATTTTTGGCATGTTTTCAGTCAGTCTGTTGCCTAAATTCGGTTAGTGATTGAGCTTTGTGATCATAACTCTAAGTCTCTCTGTCTCATTTATTTCTCTCTGAGTCATACTCCCTGTCACCCTAAATCATAGAGTCTTTGTCTCCCTGGTACGAAGTTTTTCTTAAATCATAGGTACAGTCAGCATTTACTAAATGCCAAAAGGAGGGCCAATTCTAAGGGCTAAATTGGATGGAGTTTGGTACCTTGAGGCTCACCCTGAGGTGGTCGAGTTTTTCAAGAAAACTGGAGTATATTCGTATTGTGAAAAACTAGCAGATTTTCACCAAGAGGTGTCTGAGACCTTTGCTAGCTCGTATGATGGAAGAACAACAATAGTGGGAAAGGAGCAGTTTGTGGTCGATGAGGTAGCCATAGATGAGTTCACTGGTCTTCCCAGAATAGGCAATTGTTGGTTAAAATCAACTGTACCTTCAAACAATGAATTTAGGTCCAACCTACAGCCTCTGCACAAAGATATTACATGGAAAAAAGACATACAAATGTCTTATCTGGAACCTAAATGACAATCTCTCCTGAAGGCAATCTTTGTATATATCACCTATGAAGGTAGATATAACAGAGTCATGTTCTACCACTTCAAACTTTTAAATCACTTCACAGGGAGATCCCCCATCAATTTACCATTTTACTTGCACAAATCCCTCACAAAAATGGCTAGGTAGGTCAAGGCCAAGCCCACTAAGGTGGCAAGTAGATTGTCTCATCAAGGACTCATTACTCTCATTGTCAAAGATTCATTGAAGAAAAGTCAGGTAGATTGGAACTACTTCCTCTTCTGGAATGAATTCCAGACTGATTGGCAACAACAGGAGAAGGGTCAAAAAGCTTCCACTAAGAAGACCATTACTCCTAAAAGAAGTCATATAAAATGGAAGGGTATCTCACCACCAAGAGATCCAATAGAATCATCCCATGTTAAAAGAAAAATAACCAAAAGAAAGATACAGTTTGAGGGTGAGCATACCAAGGACCCTGTCGAAGGAAGTAACCCTTTAAACCTACCATATAGTGATTCAGAGCCAGAATAGGAGTTAGCAGAGACACAAGGTAATGTACAGGCTGGAAAAGTTGTAGACGATTGTACCAACTTGACCTCACCAACTTCCCCATAGGCACACAGTCCACTATTGAAAAAAGATTCTACAAGCAAGCCTAAAGCATCTAAGGCATGGAAAATCAATAAACTCCTGCAACAAGTCTATGAAATGGAAGTCCTAGAAAGAGTTATTAAGAAGGCAAATACAAACTTGACTGAAAGAAATGCAAATATTTTCAACATAAACCAAAGCCTCAAAGAAAAGCATGATAAGATCAAATATATGAACAGGGTGTTGATAAGGGAGAACATGAAGCTGTACAGGCAGCTCAGAATTCTAAGGCTAAAATTAAAAGATTCTCAATCGCCAACACAAGAGAAAATAGGTTTGGAAACTCTAGCCAACTTAGCTACAACCATGGTAGATTTACCACAGTCTTCCACACAACAAGTTGAAGTTCGAAGATCTGCACGAAGAGGAGCTGCATCATCCAAAAAACCTTGAACACTCAACAAAACATCAAGGTAATCATTTTTGCAAATTTTGAAGTTTTGACAAAGAAAAAGTTTTTGGTGGTTTAGGCGAACATGATGATTGTTCATTAACCACCAAAAGAAGATCTTTCGATAGTTAATCCACCCAGGAGTCTTCTACGTTAACCACCGAAAGCCTGCCACTACCAGAATGATCGAATTTTTTCCTAGATCAAGATTTTTTGAGTTGGAATGATTTGAAACCTCTTCGAATGGACATTTGTTGAATTATCAAGTCAGATCCAATATCTATTTTTGATGGTTAAGGGAAAGAAGAGGTGTTTCAATCATTTTTGGTACCTTTTTCAAAGGCAGAAAATCAGGGTTTTACACACCTCAACAAATTCAAATTGTATCTCTTGGGAGAGTCAACACTCAGCCTTGGCAGGCTATTCTGCACTGCACAAGGGCTCTACAAGATATGAATACCATGAAGTGTGGGATTGACCTCATTTTGAGGATCACTCCTTATCTTTTGCAAACCGAATTTTGACTTTCTATCTTTAGCATATTTGATCCATGCTTTTAGGATCTCAAAACTACATTGTAAAGCTATAAATCTAAAGATAGAAGATGAACTAAAGGTTCAATTTTGAGTTCTATATGCTATTGTTTTGTATGAAAGACACTTTCTTTAATATATCAGCCTGTAAGTTTCTTTCATTTTTTACTGTCAGACCTTATTTCATCTTTGTGTATGCTTATGAGTGGAATTAGTTCTTTTGTCTCTGTTTAATGATCCTATGGTAACTGTCATCTTACTTGTTAAGCAAGAATCACAAGCATCTTTGGATAGTTTGTTGACCCATCATATATATGGTTTTACGTATGTTCTGGTTAACTGATTAGTTTTCTTATCCCTTTGTTATACAAACCTATCTGACAATAGCTCTTGAAGGCCTTGTGTTGCATGATTATAATTAAGACTGTCTTGAGAATACAATCCAGAGGTTAAGATATTCATCTTGATCCAAAACCCACACCTATTATTGAGAAAATATTTTCCAAAAAGATTGAGTTACCAGGCATCTCTGACATATAGCCTAGGAGAGTTTCCTGGAGTGCTAACACTTTCTTATATATGATATCAGTATTCTCTTTCATGGAAGTATCGATCATACTTATACAATCACTGGCTATGTGTCAATATTTATGATATTTGTAACACTCAATGTTACGTGCGACCACATAGGCACGGTCTGCTTGAACATTTCTTTTATAATCCCTGTAATCTGCAACCTTATGTCCAAAGTTAGCACAATAAAAACAATGACCATAAAATAAATTTCCATACCTAGGAGTGAATGATCTTCTTTGTGGCGTAGTCATTCTGAATTTTTTCTTTGATTGATCATGATCATGATTGAAGCTTTTTTGTGGCTTGAACATGGATGGTGTTCTTGAAGATGTATCTTCAATAGTTTTCTTAGATTCTGGTTGACCATGATTCCTTCCTTTGAGTACTTCTGCATAACTCTTTCTATTTTCTTCATTCTTCTTTTCTAACAACGTAGAGTGCTTCTCTTCATTCTCTACCACTAATGTGGATGTTTTTGTCTCTTCAACTTTCTTGTTGAGCTTGTCGATTTTGACTCTTAGTGTGACAACTTCTTCTTCAAGATTATCAACCTCTTCTTCTTTCTTCATTATCTGAGACTTAATGATCTCTTCTGTTCTCTTTGCTTCTTCAAGTTGGATTTTCAATGCAATTATTTCTTCTTCCATTCTTCTCTCTTATTGATCAAAATCTTCCTCAAGTTGGTTTAAATCATTGGTTCTTTCCTTGAGATGATCCATCAATATCTTTTCTCTCTTTTCTGCATCTTCCTTTTGTGCTGCTATGTTGGCTTCTAAACATTTCTTTTGATATTCTAGAGTTTCTTCAATTCTTCTGGCCTCTTCTAGTTGAGCTCTTAAATTCTTGATGACCCATTGATCCTTTTCAAAACCTTGAACACTTTGCTTTTGCTTCATCAATTCTTTCTTGGATGACTTATTTTTTTCTCTTTTTTTCCTTAAATATTTAATTGCACTGATCAATTTTTCTTTGTAATCAACTTCTGCTTCATCATACTCTTCCTCTTCTAAATCTGTCTGACATGATGAGCATCTTTCTTCTTGTTCTATATCTGCATCTTCTTTGGCATTTTATGAATCTGCGATGGGTGAAGAATATATGTCATGTAACTTATCCCAAAGTTCTTTGGTTGATGAACATTTACCAACCTTTTCTGTTACCGGTTTAGGTAATCCTTCCCAGGTGAAATCCATTGCTATTTTGTTATTCTTCTTCAATTTCTTCTTGGTTGTAGTCTTTGCCCTCTTTGAACTATCATATCCTGTAACAACTGATAGCCAAATATAATGTCCCTGTGACTATAAAAATACTTTCATCCTTCTGCTCCACATCTCATACTTAAAACCATTCTGGCCATTCAACATTGGTACTCCATTCTCAGAATAATCCATGATCTCCTTCCAGTGGTTAAACTGTTTCCTGACGGAACCTTGCTCTGATACCAATTGTTGGATTATTGAGAGGGGGGGTGAATCAATAATAGAGAAATCTAATCCCTTTTTAACCATATAATCCAAGTGTTATATCAATGAAGCATTATCATCTAATAACTGCAGAGTAAATAAGCAATGAACAAATGAAAAATCATACACATACACAGTACACCAACATTTTACGTGGAAACCCAAATTGGGAGAAAACCAAAGAAATTTTTTTCTTATATGTCTTGAAGAATTACATTCATTGGAAGCACCAACTTCCTTTGTTTTATAGCTGCAACTGGAAGGAGGCTCCAACCCCCTAGTTTCTCAGGCTACAACTTGAGGGAAGCTCCAACTCCCCAATTCTCTGGCTACAACCAGAAGGAGGCTACAACCCCCTATGTTCTCCAGCTACAATCAGAAGGTGGCTACAACCACCTGTCCTTGCCCCATCCTGCCACCCTGAATTAGAAGTAGAATGATGGAACCACTGTCACACTATCACTGTGAGATATACCATTGTAAACCTGTACCAATAAATCTGAACCATGCATCAACTTGTACCTCAACCTGTAATTAACCTGTACCATAAACAAGTGCATCAACCATGCACCAACCTATAATCAACCTGTACCATAAATAAGTGCATCAACCATGCACCAACCTATAATCATGCTGTACCATAAACAAGTGCATAAAACATGCACCAACCTGTAATTCAACCTGTAATCAACGTGTATCATAAACAAGTGCATCAACCATGCACCAACCTGTAATCAACCTGTACCATAAACAAGTGCATCAACCATGCACCAACCTATAAACAACATGTACCATAAACAAGTGCATCCAACCATGTACCAAGTATGTACCAATCATGTGTCAACTACTCATCAACTATGACTCATCAATATGTACCAACATCATCAACTATACACCTCATGTATGTGCGCCAACTCATCAACTACTTGACTCAACCATGTACTCAACATGTACCACAACCAAAATCCCTCATCAATTTAATCATCAAAATATGATTTGTAGATCTGTAATAGACCTAGTGTATATGATCACATTCCTGCAAACCTTCCTTAACTTTAAAAACAAGAGACTAGCATTTTCATCAAACGTTTCTTTAGTCTCACATGCCTAGTTTTGGATTAGTCAACAACCCTAACTTAAAGTAATCATAATTTTGAACCTGTAATGTATAAAGATCTTAAATTGATACACAGTTTTATTCAGTTTGTTTGATGTGATTCCTCCAAGTTTCACTACTTGGAACCTCTCAGAAAAGGATTTATATCAAAAATGGCATACCTTGCTGAATTCTGGCTTATTCTAGAGATCGACCTTGTAGAGCATGACACGCACAAAACATTTGATATGAAACTACTACATAGAATACTATAGACTGTAAACTAACCAACACATTTTGTCTAATGGAATTTGGATCTTTTATGAAGAAGTTATGACGTTTTTACCCGAAACACCTGATTTTGACTAGTTTCAGGATTGGCCACAAACCCTATTTTCCACGGAGTGTAACTCCCAAAATACAACAACCCACAAGATGATTTTTTTTTTTTAACAAATACTTGGATATTTTTTCTCATGAGCATAGAAATTTCACGGTTTATATATCCTTGGTTACCTCAGAAACATATAGATATTCAATATTCTCAAGTGTGTTTCAAATGAGAGAGCCTTGCCTCTTATTTATACTCTCCAAGTAGCTTCCTTAAAAACATCTTTTAAGTCACGTGGCCCATTTTCCTTATTTTAGGGTTGGGTCCACTTCTAATTTCTCCATTAAATTTATTATTGAAATAATTTATTTTGTATTCACTTTGAATTATAATACACTCATCACTTCACTTTATTATTTACCTTTTAAAATCTCTTAA
>ML790130.1:223778-235649 GCA_009831015.1 Picea engelmannii | reverse complement strand
TCACCATAAGGGGACCACTTTGGAGTTCATCCATATTTACTTCTTATCAACCATGAAAAAACAATAATGAGTCATATTTACATCAAAAAATATTGGGTCCATTACCCAAGCCTTTGTGCTACAAGGATTTCTTCAAGGGTTGAAATCAATGACAACCATCCTTAATCAACATAAATTGTACTACGACAACCAACTGCCTCTCATATCTCAGTAAAAACAGAAGGAGAAGGGTATAGGTACCAGGTGCAGTTGAAAATAAGTAACAGACACTAAAAAGACAGTCTGCACATAGTGGGGAGGAAAAGAGAAGAAAGCAAAGACTGCGTTGTGCAATCTGCAGTTAAAGAAAAGTACGCAGTTCAGATCAGAGTGCCTCGGGATGAGTCACAGGTAAGTGCCAGGGGACTGTTGGCCCTTGGTTCTGGAAGTAAGTGAAGATTAAGGGATAAAAGGTGAAATGAAAACTGTGCAAAAGACATAGTGACTGATACTGGGTCGAAGTGAGAAAAAGAGTAGAAAATATGGAGCGAAGTAAGATAAAGCAAGTTGTTGGATAAGTAGATCAAGGAAGACAAATCAGCAAGGAAAATGGATCGTGGACAACTCAGAAAGTGGAAAAATCCATTGGTAGATTCTTTGGAGAACCTTGTAGGAAGGAAGGAAAGATAGGTTGGCGAAGCCCTGAAAACGTGGGTCAATTTGACCTAGGGTTTTAGACACCTAGGGTTTTGGATATCTAGGGTTTTGGATATATAGGGTTTTGACACCTAGGCTTCGACCTAAGGCTGTAGGTGAGCCTTATTACTGAGAGAGGAGTATTGTGTGGTGAGATAAGTCTATGTTGTAAGATCTTCAACTGGGTGTGAAAATCAGCCCTGTAGCTGGGTTCACAGGGAAGGGAGATAGAGAAAAGAGAGAAGGAGAGAGATCTGCAAGCTAAGAGCATAGATAGAACTGTCATCTTTCACCTAATATATTATAATTCACAATTCTGTGGACGTAGCCCTAGGGAGAGGGTGAACCACATATATCTTGTTTTTGTGTGTGATTCATGTTGTGTTCTTTACTTTGTTACTGTGATGATGAATTAATATGTTAGATCTGATATATATAACTGTGCGAAGTAGGTTTATGTTTGGAAAGAATAATCTGATCTCTATGTGTGATTTCCCTGATTCCACTTGCATTCCCTCTTGTTGTATACGCCTATGTCTTTCAACCCCCTATTGCTACTTCGGGTGAGACTTCATCTACTTCGCAGGTGTTGCCGAAAGGGCCAATAGTTAGGGCTTGTTGTTGCACTCTTGGAGTTGAACCCTGGGTCTGTCCCTTGTGCCAATAGTAGCCCACACTGGGTGAACCATGTATATTTGTGTCTCTATTGTATTGTGTATCTTTTGTGTTTTATTTCTACATTTGTTTTATTTTATTGTTCTGTATTCATGTTTTTCTAACAGGAACAATACTCTTCTAGTGTCGTGATCAATCATTCCTGCATGGTAACTTCCATGGAATTTATAAAATAACCTGCCCAAGACAAGGGAAATAAGAGAAAAAATTATAATAACATTTCCATAAGAACATATCTATGTCAACAAGAATAAAAGACAATCTCATGATAATCATCATATTATTACCAAGGTGACCTTCCTGGAAGTAAAACAAGAAGTATCTCTTAGAGGAGATGTTAGTTCATCTTGCGACCAAGTACAATACGAATTTATATCAATAGTACTCATATGATACCAAGTATTCCTTGTATCTAGAAATAATATAACATTTCAAGGATTGTTGTCGCAACTGGTAATGTAGCAATTATTAAACTTGATATATGCAATTGGAAACTTATTAATTTAATCAATCAAACATGGAACCTGGAGTTTTATCTTCAAGAATGAGTGTTTTTTTCTTCTTCCAAGTCTCCTTCACTCAAGATGAAAATTATTCTCTCCAACTTGTCCCGTGTACTTAAGCCAATATGATTTCCTGATAGAAATCTTAGTTAGGGAATATAATGCAAGTAAACTCGAAAATTGTTGATTAAGGTTAGTTGTCATTGATGTCAACCCTTGAAGAAATCTCGGTAGCACAAAGGTTTGGGTAATGGAACCAAGTTTGTTTGATGTAAAGATTACTCATTATTGTCTTTTCATGGTTGATAAGGAGTACAGATGGATGAACTTCAAAGTGGTCCCCTTATGGTGAAAGACCTCACGAGAAGATACTTTTTGGATTGAGTTATCCTAGAATTATGGTTAGAGAAACCATGCTTGTTTATGGAATAATGAGATGAAGGTCGGTGAATTTTTCAGTGAAAATATCCTATATGGATAGTTCTTGTCATGTATTTTCCAGTGGTATGTGGAACGTCACATAACTCCTCACGATTAGAGAGTTATGGCCATGAGAAGTTGGAGAACCCAGGGTTGGGTAATGGACACAAGTTTGTTTGATGGATAATGGTATGAGCTTTTATATATTTGCAGGTAATACTATTCTATATGGATGGTACATGTCATTCCATTTCTGGTGGTATGTGGAACATCACATAACTCCTCACAGTTTGAGATTTATGGCCTTATGAAGTTGGACGACCCTATTATGTCATCTAGAAGCCCCAAAAGGTCAAAGTAGTCAAAGTGGTTTAAGAGATTTTAGAAGGTAAATAATAAAGTGAAGTGATGAGTGTACTATAATTTAAATTGAATACAAAATAAATTATTTAAATAATAAATTTAATGGAGAAATTAGAAGTGGGTTAACCCTAAAATAAGGAAAGTATGCAAAGTGGCCTAGAAGATGTTTTTAAGGAAGCTACTTGGAGAGTATAAATAAGAGGCAAGGCTCTCTCATTTAAGAAACACTTGAGCATATTGAATACCTATAGGTGTATAAGGTAACCAAAGGATATATAAGCCTACTTTCTGAGGAAAGGTGAAGAAAAGAAGGCCAAAATTCAAGGAAGGATAAATTATTTTGATGATGCTTTCTAAGGTATGTTATTTACAGGTCATCTCACCATTTTCGCAATAATTTTTTTTATAGAATGATTTAGACCGTGAAATTTATATTCCAATGAGGAAACATATCCAAGTATCTTTGATAAATAATTTAGCTTGTGGTTTGTTGTATTTTTGGAGTTACACTCCGTGGAAAATAGGGTTTGTGGCTAGTCCTCAAACTAGTCAAAACAAAGTGTTTCGGGTAAGACCAAATTGAGTAAGACCAAATATTTTTGTTATATTATAGTCAGTAGTATGTTGTGTAACATTTTTATATCAGTTCAAAAAATATTTTGTGCGGGGAACGCTCTACAAGGTCGCTCTCTAGAATAAGCCAGAATAAAGCAAGGTATGCCATTTTTTCTATAAATCCTTTTATGAGAGGTTCCAAGTAGTGAAACCTGGAGGAATTGTATAAAACACACTTAATAACATTGTGTATTAGTTTTATATCTTTATTCATTATAGGTACAAAGTTATGATTATTTCAAGTTAGGGTTGTTGAATAATCCAAAACTAGTCATGTGAGACTAAAGAAAAGTTTGATGAAAATGCTAGTCTCTTGTTGTTTAAATTTAAGGAAGATTTGTAGGTATGTGATCATATACACCAGGTCTATTACATATTTACAAATCATATTTGGATGATGAAATTGATGATGAATTTTGATTGAGGTACAAGTTGGGTACATGGTTGAGACAAATAGTTGATGAGTTGGCACATACATGAGGTGTATAGTTGATGATGTTAGTACATATTGATGAGTTATATTTGATGATTACTTGACACATGAATGGTACACACTTGGTACATGGTTGTGCACTTTTTTATGGTATAGGTTGATTACAGATTGTTTGGTACAGGTTGGTGCATGGTTGATGCAGTTGTTTATGGTATAGGTTGGTGCATGGTTGATACACTTGTTTATGGTACATATTGATTATAGATTTAGGTACAGGATGATGCATGGTTTAGGTTTATTAGTACACATTTATAGCGGTATATCTCTCAGTCATAGTGTGACAGTGGTTCCATCATTCTACTTCTACTTCAGGGTGGCTGGACGGGGCAAGGACAGGTGGTTGTAGCCACCTTCCGGTTGTAGCTGGAGAACATAGGGGGTTGTAGCCTCCTTCTAGTTGTAGCCAGAGAATTGGGGAGTTGGAGCTTCCCTTAGGTTGTAGCCTGAGAAAGTAGGGGGTTGGAGCTTCCTTCCAGTTGCAGCTAGAAAACAAAAGAAGTTGGTGCTTCCAATGAATGTAATTCTTCAAGACATATAAGAAAAATCATTCTGTGGTTTTCTCCCGATTTGGGTTTCCACGAAAAACACTGGTGTATTTTGTATGTGTGTGATTGTTCATTTCTTATTTCTCATTATTGGATAATAATTCTACATTGATATAACACTTGAATTATTTGGAGAAAAAGGATTATAATTATGCTATTATTGAATCACCCCCCCTCTCAGTAATCCAACAATTAGTATCAGAGCAGGTTCCTTCAGAAATCAGTTTAACCACTGAAAGGTAGATCACGGAGAGTACCAACTTGTATAAAAATGGAATACCAAAGTGTGATGGACAAAAGTATTCTTTTTGGAGCATAAGGATGAAGACATATATACAGGCACATGGATTTCAAGTTTGGCAATCAATTGTATATGGATACACAACACCAGCAGTTCCACCAACAAATGACAAAGCAGTGAAACTCAATGAGAATAATTCCAAAGAGAAAAATGCACTTTTGAATGGTCTCAGTGATATGGTATTCACCAAAGTTGTACATTGTAAATATGCTAAAGAGATTTGGGACAAGCTTCGAAATATTTATCAAGGAGATACAAAAGTCAAAACAACAAAGCTTCAAACTTACAGAGGTCAATTCGAACAACTAAAAATGAAGGAAGATGAGAGTATTGCTGGCTACTTCTTATGAGTCGATGAAACAATGAATGCAATCATAGGATTGGGAGAAGAAATCAAAGAATCTGTAATTGTTCAAAAGGTACTAAGATCTCTTCCTATGAGATTTAACCCTAAGATATCAACACTAGAAGAAATATCGGATATAAAATCAATAAGCATGGAAGAACTGCATGGAATATTCACAGCATATGAAATGTGAATTGAATAGGAAAACCCATATGTAAATGAAGTAGTCTTCAAAGAATCCAAAATATCAAAGCAAAATAAAAAGAAACAAGAAGAATATCGTAGCAATAGTGATGTCTTGGAAGATGATGAAGAAGTGGCCAACTTTGTGAAAAGACTAAACAAGGGAACCAACGGTAGGTATAGAGGTAAGATTCCTTTAATTTGCTTTAATTGTGATGGTATTGGTCATTTTTCTAACAAATGTCCTCATAAGAAAAAGATAAATGATGAAGGTTACTCAAAAGGCAAACACTCATATAAAGGAAGAAGAACTACAAAGAAAGTTTTCAAGAAAAGATTATGCACCAAAGAAGACATCTCATCATCATATGAAGATGGAGTCAGTGATAGTGAGACAGGAAGAGTTCTATTCATGGCAGTAAAAGACTCTGACAAAGAAGACTCCAAAGAAGAATATGAAGAAGTTGATGAATAATATGAAGAAGTCGAAGAATAAATTGAAGAGGCAAAAGTTGACTATCAAGAAGAATTAATGTGTTCCATAGAAGTTATCAGAAAAAAAATAAGAAAAACAAGAAAGAACAAGCAGAACTAGACAATAAAAAAGACACTCGAGAACTAGAACAAATGATCACAAAATTGAAGGTTCAAATAGAAGAAGATAAAAGAATTGAAGAAGCACTCAAAGAAAAGATAGAAGAAAAGGACAGGATCATTGGAAACTTGGAAGCAAAGATTGTCACACTAAGAAAGGATATTCAAAAGAAAAATATGCAGAATAGCTCAAAATTTTTGGATGACATTATCAGTAGTCAAAAATATAATATTGACAAGACCGGACTTGGATACAATCAAACAGAAAAGGGATCAAGGTCCAAAAAAATAGATCAAGAAACATATCCAAAAAGCTATGCAGAAACAATCAAAGGGGATAGAAGGATATACAAGGAAGATTATAGGCATACTCCTCCACCAAGAAGAGTCAGATTTTAGAATCAACAACAAACATATAAGCTTCAAGAAGAAGAAGGATTCATAAGAGAACCTCCCTTCAAAAGATCCTCAACTCCCGGGTATCAAACTATATTTTTTGTTTTATGTTATGCATGTAATAATTTTGGACATAAAGCTGTGAATTGCAGAGCTAACAATAGGAACAATAACAACTTTGAGAGTCATACACAAAGGGGTTATTCAACAAGATCTAGTGAAACATAGAGAACAAGTTACAACAGGTTTGAATCTTTGAGCATTGAAGTGGAATGTTACAAATGTAACAATTTTGGACACGTGTCCAAAGATTGCAGAATGTCAGTCCCTCCTAAAGAACCTCAATAGAATAACAACAGTCATAGACATGAACCTCAAAAAATGACATGGATAAGAAAGCAAGATCAATATAGAAATGAAGAATGCACAATCGCTCTACAAGATAAGTAGTAGAAACATGATTGGTATGTTGACAATGGGTGTTCAAAACACATGACAAGTGATAGAGACAAGTTTCTTACATTATGAAAGGAAATATATGGATCAGTCTCCTTCGGAAATGATGATTCATCCAAAATCATTGGAAAAGGCACAGTCTGAATTGGGAACAAGAATAAATAGGCAGCAAATGTTCTACTAGTAGAAGATATGAAACATAATCTTCTAAGTGTGACTCAAATGTGTGACCAAGGCCATAAAGTTACTTTTGATTCACAAAAGTGTGAGATAAGAAAAGAAGGTTCAGGGAAATTGGTCGATACAGCTGCAAGAACATCAAACAACATATGTGTTAAGTGAAATTGGAAATGAAAAGTGTTTTCTATGAAAGGAAGATGAAAGTTGGCTATGGCACAGAAGAAAGGTTCACATACATTTTGATAACCTTGTCAAAGTCAGAAAAAGAGAAGTAGTCAAAGAAATGCCCCAGATCATGAAACCAACCAACACTTTATGCAAGCATTGTCAACAAGGAAAAAAAACAAAGACCAGGTTCAAATCAAAGGAATATTCAATGACAAGACCATTGGAAATTGCGCATACTGATCTAGTTGGACCAACTAGAAGAAAGGGATTAAAAGATGAGAAATACTTTATGTTATTAGTTGATGACTATACAAGACTGAATGTAGTTTTCTTTCTCAAGAATAAGTCAGAAGCTTTTGAAAACTTCAAGGTCTACAAGGAAATGGTTGAAAATGAAATGGATTCAAAAATCAAATGCTTGAGATTTGAAAATGGAGGAGAGTTCACCTCAAAGGAATTTATGTAATATTGAATCAATCATGGAATAAAAAGGAAATTCTTTGTTGCTAGGACACCTCAACAGAATGGAATTGTTGAAAGTAAGAACATGACAGTACATGAAATGGCTCGAACAATGCTAATGGATTCAAAATTGACAGTTATTTTTTGGACACAGGCAATGCATACAACAATTCACATTAAAAAATGAGTAATGCTGAGAAACAACACTGACAAAATTCCTTACGAACTATGGAAAGGAAGACCAACAAATGTAAATCACTTCAGAGTTTTTGGAAACAAATGCTATATCAAAAGCGAAGATTGCGGAATGGGAAATTTTGACTCTCGTGTGGATAAAGGAGTACTTGTTGGTTACTCAAGTACATAGAAAGCATACAAGTGTTACAATCTAAGATTGAACAAAGTTGTGGAAAGAATCAACATGACAATTGATGAAATAGGCAGACCAAAATCAAAGGAAGAAGAAAATAAATCAATGAAACAACCCTTAGAAGAAGAAACAAAAGATGAAAAATAAGTAGAAAAGGAAGATGAAGAGAATCCAACAGAAGTAGAAGAGGAAGTTCAGAAAGTGCCTCCAAATACACCTAGTAGACGACTATAGAAGAATCATCCTTCAGAACATATTATCATGAACAAAGGTGCAGGAGTTGAGACTAGAAGAAGAATCCATTCACCAAAACAAACACACCTAGCACTCTCATCTACAATTGAACCAAACTGTTTTGAAGAATCCAACAAGGATGAATTTTGGAAAAAGGCCATGGATGAAGAATTTGATCAAATAGAGAAAAATGACACTTGGGAACTGGTTCCAAGACCAAAGAATAAGAATTTGATCGGCACAAAGTGGGTCTTCAGTAATAAATTGAATAAAGATGGACAGGTTACAAGGAACAAAGCTAGATTGGTATGTAAAGGATATGCACAGGTTGAAGGTCGACATTGAAGAGACATTTTCCCTAGTTGCTAGAATGGAAGCAATATGTTTTCCTTTAGCTTATGCATGCTCCAAAAATATTAAAATGTATCAAATTGACATAAAATCATCTTTTCTGAATGGGGAACTTAAAGAATAAGTCTACATTTAACAACCAGAAGGATTTTAGTTGTCAGAGAACGCAGATTATGTGTGTAAACTAAAGAAGTCCTTGCATGGTCTAAAACAGGCTCCTAGAGAATGGTGCTCTAGACTGGATAAGTATTTGCAGCAGGCATGGCTCAGAAAAGGAAGTACAGACAACAAACTCTACATCAATGTAAGTCAAGGTAATATTTTATTAATTGAAGTTTATGTTAATGATATTATTTTTGGTAGTGATGATGATAGGTTAAGCCAGAAATTTGCAAAAGATATGAAGAATGAATTTGAAATGTTGTTACTTGGATAAATATCCTTCTTTCTAGGAATTTAGATACATCAAATCAACCAAGGAATTTTTATTTCTCAAACCAAGTATATTAGAGAAATGCTAAAGAGGTTTGGAAAGGAAGATTGCAAACCAATTATCAGTCCCATGCAAACCAGTTGCAAGTTGAGAAAATATGATGATTCGAAGTCTACAGATCAAAGGCAATACAAGTCAATGATTGGTAGCATACTCTATGTGACAACATCTAGACTAGATGTAATGCAGGAAATCAGACAAGTGGCACAATTTCAAGCAGCACCAAAGTAATCACATGTATTAGCAGTAAAGAGGATTTTCAGATATCTCAAAGGAACATAAGAGTATGGATTATGGTATCCAAAAGGAAAGGATCTATCACTTGTTGCCTACTCAGATGCAGATTGGGCAAGTTGTATTTATGACCGATGAAGAACTAGTGGAGAAGCATTCTACTTGGGTGAGTGTTTAGTATCATGGCTAAGGAAGAAACAATCATCAGTATCCTTACCTACAACCGAGGTAGAGTATATTGTAGAAGCATCATGTTGTACACAAGTTCTTTGGATGAAACAAACTTTGATAGATATACAGGTTGAGTATGATGAGCCCATTCCAATATATTGTGATAATACAATCACCATTAGTATCTCAAAGAACCGGATGATGGACTCCAAGATGAAGCAAATTCCAATCAAGTATCAGTTTCTATGGGAGCAGGTTGGAGAAAACAACATCAGAGATGAGTATGTGGGAACAAAATAACAAGTGGAAGACATCTTTACAAAACCACTTCCACAGGAAGCCTTTGAATATCTTCACCAGAGACATGGAGTTATTTCTACTCCAAAATTAATTATTTTTGAATGCTTATCTTATATGTCTTAGTTGTACATGAGGAAGCACCATAAGAGGACAGTTTAGTGAAGGGGAGCAACCCCAGATGGAAAGATACCTTTTCCATTGATGACAAAGGGGGAGAGATTTATCATATGCAGAGGACAAAGGCATGTTTCCAGGGGGAGCATGAGATAGAGGCATGGTTCCAGGGGGAGCATGAGTGATATTATTCCATTATTGCATCAGAGTGTTTCCATCAATGCCAAAGGGGGATATTGTTGATTAAGGTTAGTTGTCATTGATGTCAACCCTTGAAGAAAGCCCAATAGCACAAAGGTTTGGGTAATGGACCCAAGTTTATTTGATGTAAATATGATTCATTATTGTCTTTTCATGGTTGATAATAAGTACATATGGATGAACTCCAAAGTGGTCCCCTTATGGTGAAATCCCTCATGGGAAGACGCTTTGCGAATTGAGTTATCCTAGAAGTATGGTTAGAGAACCTATTCTTATTTTTCGAATAATGAGATGAAGGTCAATGAATTTGTCTTAGAAAATATCCTATATGGATAGTGTTTGTCATGCATTTTCTGGTGGTATGTGGAACGTCACATAACTCCTCACGGTTAGAGAGTTATTGCCATGAGATGTTGGAGAACCCAGGGTTGGGTAATGGACTCAAGTTTGTTTGATGGATAATGGTATGGTTTTTTATTCATTTGTAGGTAATAATATTCTATATGGATGGTACATTTCATTCCATTTCTGGTGGTATTTGGAACGTCACATAACTCCTCATGGTTTGAGATTTATGGCCTTACGAAGTTGGAGGACCCTCTTATGTCATCTAGAAGCCCCAAAAGGTCAAAGTAGTCAAAGTGGTTTAAGAGATTTTATAATGTAAATAATAAAGTGAAGTGATGATTGTAATATAATTCAAAGTGAATAGAAAATAAATTATTTAAATAATAAATTTAATGGAGAAATTAGAAGTGGGTTAACCCTAAAATAAGGAAAGTGGGCAAAGTGACCTAGAAGATGTTTTTAAGGAAGTTACTTGGAGAGTATAAATAAGAAGAAAGGCTCTCTCATTTAAGACACAATTGAGCATATTGAATAACTATAGATTTATTAGGTAACCAAAGGATATCTAATCCAAATTTCCGAGGAAAGGTGAAGAAAAAAAGATCAGAATTCAAGGAAGGATACATTCTTTTGATGATGCTTTCTAAGGTATGTTATTTACAAGTCATCTCACCATTTTTGCTATAAATTGTTTTCTAGAATGATTCAAAACCTGAAGTTTATATTCCATTGAAGAAACATATCCAAGTATCTGTGGTAAAACAATCAACTTGTGGGTCGTTGTATTTTTGGAGTTACACTCCGTGGAATATAGGGTTTGTGGCTAGTCCTGAAACTAGTCAAAAACATGGGTTTCGGGTAAAAACGTCATAACTTATTCATAACAGATCCAAATTCAGTAAGACCAAATGTGTTAGTTAGAGTACAGTATTTACTATTCTTTGTAATAGTTTTAGATCAATTAAAAAAATATTCCATATGAGGAACGCTCTACAAGGTCTCTCTCTAGAATAAGCCATAATTCAACAAGGTATGCCATTTTTTCTATAAATCATTTTCCGAGAGGTTAAAAGTAGTGAAACCTAGAGTAATTTCATGAAACACACTGAAGAACATTATGTATCAGTTTCACATCTTTATTCATTACAGGTACAAAGTTATGATTATTTCAAGTTAGGGTTGTTGACTAATCCAAAACTAGTCATGTGAGACTAAAGACAAGTACATGGTCGAGACAAGTAGTTGATGAGTTGGCACATACATGAGGTGTATAGTTGATGATGTTGGTACATATTGATGAGTCATAGTTGATGAGTACTTGACACATGATTGGTACAAACTTGTTACATGGTTGGTTGCACTTGTTTATGGTACAGGTTGATTACAGATTGTTTGGTACAGGTTGGTGCATGGTTGATGCAGTTGTTTATGGTACAGGTTGGTGCATGGCTGATGCACTTGTTTATGGTACAGGTTGATTACTAGCAGGGATGATTTTAAGGATGGAAATTTATTTTAAAATGTATAAACCTTAGCGAATCTTACTAATCCTTTATATGCCAACTATAAATGATTGGCGATATTTTCGTAAAAATATTCAAATTTCTAAGGATTTTATATAGTTTTTATAAACTTTTGGCGATTTTAAAGGTAAAATAATTTTATCCTATAGAATTTGGG
>ML790130.1:198531-223728 GCA_009831015.1 Picea engelmannii | reverse complement strand
AGCTGGAAAACAAAGGAAGTTGGTGCTTCCAATGAATGTAATTCTTCAAGACATATAAGAAAAATCATTCTGTGGTTTTCTCCTGATTTGGGTTTCCATGTAAAACACTGGTGTACTGTGTATGTGTGTGATTGTTCATTTCTTATTGATCATTATTGGATAATAATTCTACATTGATATAACACTTGGATTATATGGAGAAAAAGGATTATAATTATGTTATTACTGATTCACCCCCCCTCTCAGTAATCCAACAAAAATCTCAGCTTTAATCAATCTAATACTTTTTCTAGATTCAATTCATAACTTTAACTTTGAACAGAGGTTAATGTGATAATAATAATTTCAATAGATCAAAATACAACTAGATGTTCATAAGATCACAATAATTCCATAACAACTAGAGGCATATCAAAATAATCAAACCTAGAGTGTGTTGTTCCTCTGAATGTGTTGGACCTGAGATCCCTCTATATCTACAATTGTTTGTTTGGAAAAACAATCCCGTCTCCTGCAAACACCCTTAAGATAATGATACATTTTAAACATATATAGTTACATACCTCAGTAACATCGGCACCATCTGACAACAGTGACAAGCAATGGTGAACCCTAAAATTTCAAGGTGCTCCAACTAGCAATTTGAAGATAGTTGGAGATGCGATAGGGTAAGGTGCACTAGGACAACCAAAATTTAGTACCAATACTTCAAAAAAACATTCACTATAACTGGTACTGCAACTAGTTTTGGCACTACAACTGGCATGAAGGAATTGGCACTGCAAACCTAGTGTTTTATGAGGAAACCCTAATTTCTCAACTTCAGAAATTTGCAGATATGATCTGAGGAAGAGATATGACTTACTTAGGTGATATTCATAGTGGGTTTGGTAATTTCTCAACGAGCTTGACAATGGGGGAAATTGAGGATGTTCCTTCCAACGGTTAGGTTGTTATGAAGAAAACCTACTCTGATACCATGTTGAAATTTTGGTATGCTCGTTTAACCATAGACAATGTCACTTAATTGTCACCCAACCATAGGCATTCACATATGCCACCCCTGAGAACACTAGCCTTTACTTAGAATAATTTTGGAAATCCTTCTCCAGAACCAACAGATAAACCCTAACTGATAACTGCAACAACAACTCATGACAAGTCGAGCGCTCCTTCTCCAAGTGTAGCACAAAAGAGAGAGAGTCTCCATATCCACTGAATAAGTACCATACACAATTGCAGCAACTACACCTACACCACTCTCTCAGACTTGCACATACTTAGCAATAATATCACCAAGAGAATCACCAAGAATGTCACCAAGAGAATTACCAAGAGAGAGACCTAGACCAAGAGATGACCATGCACTCTTATTCCTCCTTACAACTACAACTACAATTCTCCACAAGAATTGTGCTATGAATGGGTGTAAAAATGAGCTAAAACATCCTCTATTTATATTAATTTGTCCAGTGAATTTTTTGGCTAGGCGGACTTGACTTTCTGGTAATTATATTTTCTCTTTATCTTTTTTCTATGGAGCCGACTTGTATTTCTGGAAGATAATATTCTAATATTATTTATTCTGCTAGGTCAACTTGTATTCTAGGGTTTCCACACATTTTTTTAATGGTTTAGTTGCTTCCATAATATTCTATTCTAAGTCATAGGTTACACATGGAGGTTAATACCTCCCGCAGCTACCAAAACATCAACACCTAGGCCCTCTTATGAGGGAGTCAAGCCCAATCCCGCTCTCATACCATGTTGATTTTTTTTATATGAGATAATATTCTATATTTGATATATTATTACAATGATAAGTGTTACATATATAGAGAACATATGGTGACCATCCATGAAAATATGTGTCCCTTGGATAATTAATAACTATTTATTATTATCGTTTACTTATTATATGTATTATTTAATAATCAATAATTATATTATTAATTATTAATCTAAGAGAATGTCTTCCCAAAGTTTTCCAAACACCAACACTCCCTCTAAATGAGGGAGAAATTATGCATCATGTCAAGTTGGTATCTGAAGCATACAAACTTCACCCTAGACTCATGACACTTGTTTGTCAGTATTGGGAGATGTCTCTCTCCCACCTGAACCGAGCGGAAACTCCTTCTACAACTCTCCCTCTAAGCCAATTGACTCTCTCTAGGATCAGACTCACTCTGGGTTCATCGTGATAGCATCTACAATCTTGATTATTTCTCACTACTTGTCAAATCACCATGACTAGGAAAAATACCACACCAGGATCGTTCACCATAGGTACACACATGTGAGGGAATGTCATCTCGATGCTAACTGACATGTGGAAAGAACCTCGAGTCCATATTATTCCTTGTCATGATCAAGGAAGGACTACGCCTGGGCCCATTTACCACAAGTACACCTTTGTGATAAATGTATCCTATCTCTCTTGGTCTACAACCCAATCTAGGAGAAGGTTTGCCTAATGTTGAAACATCAACACTCCATCTTAGCTAGGGAGGTATATTTCCATATTAGTACACAACTACTATCCTGTGGTACACAACCATTTCTAGTAGCATACATCTATTTTCTAGTGACACACAGTCATTTCCAGTGGTACACAACAGTTATAGTAGTACACAACTATTGTCCAAAGACACACAGTCTTCGTCAGTGGTACATAACCATCGTAGTAGAAAAAAATTGTTTACACATGGAAATCACATGTGGACTTCGAGAGGCTACCCCCTCTAGAAACACTAGGTTCAACTCCCCATAGTATCTGAAGTCAAGTTCAACTCCCTTGACATGTCCTCATGTGCTCTCCACAAGAGAGGTGTCCTCATGTTCTCTCCACAAGGGACGTTGGGATATAATCCCAAACCCACTTATCCCTTCTCATATAAGTTCCCTCACAGATCAAATCAACTCAGTCATATAGGAGTACGATCTGGAGAATGTTTGTCACACATAACACTCCCATGTGGACTTCTAGAGGTTGCTCCCTCTAGAAACACTAGGGTCAACTCCCCATGATAGTGTGTGACATCAAGGTAAATTCCCTTGACATGTCCTCATGTGATCTCCACAAGGGACGTTGGGATATCAGCCCAAACCCACTTATCCTTTCTTGGATAAGTGTCCTCACAAATCAACTCAACTTAGTCACAAAGGAGTACAATATGGAGAATATCTCAGGAAGTTGCAAACATCAACAAGAGAGAGAGAGAGAGAGAGAGAGAGAGAGAGAGAGAACAATGTGGTAAAGATGGAAAGGGAGAGAGGGAGAGACTACTAGAGGGAGGGAGGGAGAGAGGGAGGGGGAGAGAGGGGTAGAGAGAGAGAAATTGGGAGTGAGAGAGAGGGTGGGGAGAGAGAGTAGGAGAGATASTGGGATAGAGGGGAAGAGGGAAGGGGGAGAGAGAGAGTGAGAGCAAGAGAGATAGTGGGAAGGAGGGGGATAGAGGGTGGGAAGAGAGAGGAATATGGACATAGAGGAGGAAGAGAAAGTGGGGTAGATAGATGTAGATATGGAGGGAGAGGGAGAATTAAAAATAGAGGGGGGGGGAGATTAGGGGAGAGATGGAGAGAGGGGAAGAGGGGGGAGAGAGAGTGGGATATAAAAAAAATCAAGTGAGATATAGAGAGGGAGGAAGATTAATCCAAGAGGATCTTGGTGGCCACCCACCTTGTCCAACTGGCTCAAAACATTTTTTTGGCAACTTACTATTTTTAGTTGTTTTTTGGTTCCTGAACTTCCAGGCCCATTTTAAGGGCCTAAAAAACCTTTTTTCATGATAAGGCAGATAAATGATAGTCTAAGGCTCTCATTGAGACCCCTAAATGAAGCTCCTCATCAATACCTTTCCAACAAGCTATTGTTCACCTTAAATGAAGATTGTATGCAAAATTTACGAACCCAGGAAGTTGATGTACTAATTACCCCAATGGGGCCCACATGACTTTTGGGCGCTTCATCTCGTAGGGTTAGGTCTTTGAATTTATAGATTTTTGGAATTCATTTTTATCATAAAAAATCCTTCAGAGCCTCATTGTACACATCATATTGAGAATGAGCATAGTCGTTACATCTCTTCTGAGAGATAAGCTACCACCATTCTAGCAAGATTTTTTGTAGTCTTCATTTTACAGTTTTCAATACATTTTTTATTTAACATAAGTCAAGTTTTACTGTATCTTTGTTATTGTTCACTGTGTCTCTATGTTTATTTCATAAATTTGTGGTTTTGTTTCATTCCACTCATAAATCCATATCAGTGGTATCAGAGTGGTCTGCTCCTTATCAATTTTTTTAATGCATATCCCTGATGTGGTCAGGGTATAGAGAGTTGGGTCTCGAGCTTGTTTCTCTTGAGGAAAACTACTATCACACACCCAAGAAACTGTCCATGGTGGGTGAAAATAAAGACGACGGGACATGTGATCCTTTCAAAATGTTTCTCGAGGAATCCCTTGAGTGATAAAGGAAATAGATGATGGACAACTTTGTGCAAATCCTTCGACGACTACTGACAAGCGACACATCCACCTCAAGAGGAGGCGTCACCCCCTTCAAGGTACAAATCAATTTTGATATTCCTATATTTGAAGGTCAAATATATGTGGATGTTGTAGATAAATGGTTAAAGCTTCTAGAAGGGTATTTTTCTGTCCACAAAATTTCTGATAGAGAAAATATTACATTTGCACTCCTCAAGGAAGTCCCCCATGTCAAAGATTGGTGGGAGGTATTCGGTGAGAAAAAGGAAAAAGAGGGGTCCACATTATTTGTAGTTGCACCCACTTAGGGTTCCTTCATGGATGTGTTGAGGGGTCCTAAATCCATTTAACTCAACAACAGGAACCAAACCCGCCATCGAGGCCCAATTAGACTCTGTAGCGTTTAATGGTGGAATGGTTCTCTAGATATTGTGATCCGACCAACCAATTAATCAATCAGATTTACATTCTCTTGTGAAGTTTTCTCCTGTGGTTTAGACATTATCTTTTTTGTATTTTCTCTTAGGTGGGACTGATATAAGATAAAATACGGTATAAACCAACTAGGTAAGAAAGTGGAAACAATCTTATATACTGGAGAAGAGGTTGAGCTTGGGATAACCCTTTCACTCTACGATGCAGAAAATGATTTTCTACCACAAGGCTAGTACTAATACATTAATCATGTTGGTATTCCAATTACTGACTGAGATACAATTTATCAGAAGAAAACATGCATGTGATAAACGAAAAAAAGTAAAATAATTCACTCAACTCTAATCATCGATCACTTAATAACACAATGATTTATCTTCATCATTAAAGAAAAGAACTGTAAAACATTGCATCAGATAACTTATCAAGAGATTTAGTATCTCTTACTCATTAAATCATCCATTCATGAGACGAAATAAGAAATAATTCTTCTCCACATCCAATCATACACACTTTTGGTGAAAAATACAAACTTGTCTTTGGTCCCAAAAAGGACTTCTCAATTAAAGGTAGCTCCAAAATAGTTCTTAACAAAACCAAAAATGAGGGTCTTTTCAACAACCATCGAACCTTTGCTAATAGGTCGATCCTCCTATTTATAACATACTATTAACTAAAAATAACTAATGAAATGCAACTAAGTAAAACAAAATTCACCACATGGCACTTTCTTCTATCAGTCTTTCTAAGAGTCATCTCAAGATCTCACTTAAGTGGGTGACACTTCTCGTACTCCGACCACTTGATGAAGAGATCTTCGCATGTGTTGGCATATGGGAATCTATGTTGTTCCATTGGGACAGGGTGAATATCTCTTATCTCTATTTCTTGTTCCTGACACTTGACTATTCTGGCACTTAACCATTGCAACATAGCCCGAGCTTTGATCGGGTGCTCCATGAACTGTCGCACCTGACCTGACACCATGTCTGTCTTGTTAGGCATGCGTCTTGACTATGTCAAGAAAGTTGACAAAGTCATCAGGTGTGCCAAACTCAGGGAGTTGTATGTCTTTCATTACCTGGTTGATATTGATCCATCTTTTCTCGCACTTGGTGCATTTCTCTTGGATTTATCGATGAGGTTCCCGATCCATTTTTGCCCAATACTCGGCTGATTTCTTTATGCGATCAAGGATGCTCTCTTTTAACACTCGAATGTCGTGCTCTTCTATATCTCATCCTTGTTGGACTGCACTGATATAGTAGACCCTTTCCATGGATTGTTGTGCTTTCTCATACTACCTCTCCATATCCTTGCATGTGGCTAGTGCCATGAGGGTGTCTTCTTGCATATCGACTATCCTTGTAGCGAATAGGTGTCGTTCATCTGTAAATTTGTTGTAGCCCTCCTTAAATTATCTCCTTAGGTGCACCGCGACCTATGTGGTGTCCTGGTAATATTTCTCCAAGTGGCGCAAATGTTACAATTCTTTCAAAGCAGTAGCCAACTCCTCTTCATCCCTTTTTTCTCTGTCCAGGATGGCATCTTTAATTTCCATCCCTTCACTGATAAGTTCAGACGTCTTGGCATGCGAGTGTTGATCATATTTTCCTCTGTGGTGATGAGGATGGAGCAATCTAGAGTGATCCTCCTCTTCTTGGTGGTCATTTGCACAATAGCCATCCTTTTCTAATCATAAGCGATGAAATGTATGTCAACGACTTCATCCACGAGTTCGGGGATTTTTCGATCTCCCCAGGTGAGCATATTTCCCAAGCTCCCAATGGTATATATTTTTTCAAGACTAGGGTCTTTAACTTCTTCCCTGTGTTCCGAAGTCTCGAATTTTGTTTGTTGCTCATTGGGAATTTGAGTATCAATTGAAATTGAGGCGTCGGGGTAAGGCTCGGTACTTACTTGATTATTGGTCGTTGAGATATTGATTTCTTTCCGTGGAACTTCTCCCTTTTGTTCGACTGGCTCTGTCTCATCCTTGGGACTATCTGCTTGGGTCTCCAGTGCATTGGGTAGCTCAATTTCTAAGACACTCTCGACTTCTTGTTCATTATGTGGAAGTTCCATAAATTCGGCCATCAAGAGGTGGGGAAGATGTCTTCTCTAGCTCCTTTTCCTCTACGATATGTACAGGGGTCACAAGGGATACCTCCGGGCTCTCTTCATCATCATAGACTTTTATTAATTAATGGAGGGGGTCCTGTGCACTTGTTCCCACTGATACCCCGACTGTCTCCGGCTGAGCTGAAACATCCACCAGTGATACGAACTATGGAATTGTGATTTTAGGGTCATCTAACCCATCGATTTCTATCAGATCAGGGCCACTTGGGCCTATTTGTATTTCATATGGGTTGTTGGTAGGGGACCCTGTCATGCCTGTGAGGTCCGGGTCATATTGTAGCTGATCAATTATCCACTGCAGTTGTTCTATCATGAGTAACCCCCTCTCCCATGTGTCTTGATTCATAGGGAAACCTATAACTTCCACCGGGGCTACCAAGGGGACCTCTCTTGCTTCAACCATTATCATTTCTTCTCTGGATCTGAGGGCCTCTTGAGACAATTTATCTATGGTTGTAGTCTGTTCTTCCAGGCTCTTGGATTTGAACCTGGTCATTTTGGGATAGACCATCCTCGCCACCACCTCATCCCAGTCTTGGGAATTTTATTTGAAGACTTCATCTTCAAATTTTCCGTGGGTGTATGGCCAGCAGGATGACACTTGAGAAGCATTTTTCAAGACCAGACCCTTTGGGTTGTGCTTGTGAAATCAGTCAGTCTGGAATCTGAACTCCAATTGGATTATCCCTTCTTGTTTGTCTTGAGCAGTGTATTTCACCAAGTAGAAGCCTACATGGAATCCATAAGGTATAAACACTCATTTTTATCTTTGCCTAGGGTGGCGTTGTAGCCTTGTAGGATGGTCTGGTAGCATATCTCTCCCACTACAAACTGGTCAGGGACATACGCTGACAGGAGATGAGGTGCTTCGGTGGCCCTGAATACCCTGATGTAGGTATCATGCTCATCCAGATACCAGTGGCCAACCTTTTATATCATCTTTTTGGCCGCAACTGATAGTCTCAGGCACTCTTTCTTAAAAATAATAAAATAAATATGTGTGATGAATTCATCGCAAATGCGGGAGTAGGATTTTTTGTACATGTTCTCCCATAAGATGTTGAAATATACATGGATTGGGAGTTCTGTGACGTGCTAGCTCAGGTTCATGCTGGAAAATATGTTTCTGGCACACATGGTATCCAGTAAGTATGAAGCCATGTAGAAGGGTAGTGTCTCTCCTTCCTTTGAAATCTGAGCCTGTTGTATGAAGATGCTCAATTTCTTATAAATGATGGCTTCCCAATTGAATTCGCTCTCGAAAATGGTCACTGTGTAAGATAGAGGCATCCATGCCTCTAAAACTATGGAGTAGTATTTCTCCCCATACAATTGACAGATGAGATCCATCAGGTAGATGTATGGCTCCCTTAAGTTGGTCATCTTGTACCAGCTGGTGCTCCAGTTGGTGTACTTCTTATCTTCTCTCCAACATGAGGCCATCACCCAAGTGGTGTCGTGGTTCTCGTAGAATTTTACGATGAAATCAGTGTTTAGTCGCTCTTCAGGGTCTCTAAGCTTGTAATACTTCTGGACTTCCACTGAAAGGAACACTCCAACACACCCACCATTGTTGTCGTTGATCAAATTTTTTTGTGTGTTTGTGTGATCAATGATCCACTAGAGGAGTTCAACAAAGGAAAATACAAGGGTTTTGCTCGCCACCATATGTAGGTATGACCTCCAGATGTTCAGGAACACTTCGTCATTGAGAGATCTAACATCAAGATCATTATGTGGGATGTATTCTGGGTATTCCTCCCAACTTATTTTCTTAAAGATATCTCCCCAATTCGGTAGTGTCATTTTGGACCTTGTGCTTACCTCTATATCCCCAAAGATCGGATGCTGAACAAAATATTTCTTTGTTGATGTTTTAATGACTGGCTCCAATCTTTGCGTGAATTCCAATTGTCTTGCGACCCCTGGAGAGGAGCATTCACCTAATTCTGGTTCTTTCAATTTCAGTGCCCTCGACGATTGTCTAGTGGTCGGATTTCTTGGAGGCATTGTTCCTTTAATCAAAATAAATCTTTAGAGACTGTGTACAAAGAAACATTGGAATAAAATATATATATGAGGTGTAAACATGAAAAATCCACGGACTTGGTACATACCCGTAAAACTTGCTAAACCTGATTATTTGATACTCACAGGATCTCTGCTGCTCTCAAATTGCTCATCTCATTTTTCCAGATGCTCTAAATTTCCCGGTGCCCAGAATGATTCTTCTTACCAGAGCTCAAGAGGATTTAAACCAGTGAAGAAATTAATGTGTCACATCAGCCATTCAATTTGGGTGATGAGTGAAATTCAAAAAAAATTGTCGCTGAATCTCTACAAATTAAATTCATCGTGGGTTGACGGCGGAGGCACAGAGGGTGATGAGGTCTATCGATGATTTTAAATGATTATTTTGATCGATGCACAAGGTAGCAACTAATGTGAGATTCGGTATTAATTAGACCCTTAAATGCTCAAAATCTAATCATATCTAACTCTAAAATGTCCCATTGTGTCGCTCTCTCGGTGAGTGGATCAGAGATTAGCGATGTGCTATGGAGTTTTTTGTTGATATCCTTTTGAAAAAAACCTCCGATGCCAATCAATTTCACGTACAAATGTTATCATGGAAAATTTGACTCAAAGGTGCGACTCGAGCTAAGGGAACCGAGAATGACTCGGGGTAAAACTAGACCATATGTTTCCCCAATCTGGAAAAGACACATGGTGTTGAAGACTGGAGAACTAATTCACATGTATAAAGCGAAGTCGAGATTTTCTTCAAGTTGTGCATTCTAAATCAAACCCGGGTTCGCCAATGTCGAAAAGGTATCAAGGGTTAGCATTCGGTGATAAACCTATCATGTTTTTTTCTTCGGATTAGTTTCCTCGAAAAAGTCTTGATGTTGAATTGCTTTGGCAATCGGTGGTCGGGAAAAATATTTAGCATGGTCTGAATGATCATTTGTGATTCTTTTAGGTCTTCCCCAATGTTATCACTGAAATTTCGTTCGCAAATGGTTACAAGAATTCAACATCGCCAAACAGTTATGAGGTCACCCATGGACCAAAATTACCACAAAATCATTTTCAAAGGGTCAAAAACTATACAACCAGTGACAAAATCAAAGTTCTCTATGATTACACAGGGCGTGCACGCACATGCGCAAAACAGAAATGCAAGAAAAGCGCACATGCACCCGATGCATGACTATGGTCGCAAAAAGCCGCACACATCTGAGAATGACACATTTATGAGAGTGGTCGGCCTCCCACCCACTTATGGTTCAACTTCCAAGTTGATTTCACACTCAAATTTGGACTGGATCCAACTGGGTGGCTGGTCAAAGACCTAGAATTGCTCTAATTAGCTTCTTTACACACTACAAGCTGGTTGCACAATACCTCAAAGAGGTGCTATAAAAAGGCCATGGGTGTACTTCATTTTTTAAGGAATTCAATAGCAAAGTTATGCTGCTATTATTCTCTTGAGGAATCCTCTATTCTTATCAAGAGTATACTAGCACCATTGCATTGGGCAATCCATCTCACCTTTTGAGTGGATTAGCAAAGAATTATTTCACCATTTTTATTCAAAGTTGTAAGAAGAGATTATTTGTGGGGGTCCAAGAGCCCTCCCTTGGAGAAAGAAGGGACTCATAGTCCTCTTTCTTATTGGTGTTTTCTTTCACTGATATCAAACTTACCATTGGTGACATGCAAGATACCATATATATAAAATATGCAGAACATAAATAAAATGCTAGAAATGGCAGAAATACAGTAAAATATCCAGCATAATCTTCACAATACACATAAATGATATAACAATAGCAATAGAAATAACACTTTGATTCAGAAAGAAATGTTCACAGGCCTCTTCAAGGGGGCAACCTCCAATCGAGCAATGCTCTATTACAATAATCTCCAAGCTAGGGTTCTCATACCCTCGACCCTTATTTATACTAAATATGTCTATTAAGAGAAGCATCTAGAGGAAGTTCCTTCTAGAAGTGGAAGCTTCTATTAGGTCTTCTTACATCCACCTTATTCTATTTTATTGAAAGGCCTTATTAATATTGACCTTTATTACATTTGAATACATTGATCTACCTATGTGTGGGTTAGGACCTTAACATGTCCGCCCCCTTAAAAACAACCATGTCTTCAAGGCTTGAGATGTGGAAACTGTTGTAGAATGGAAGTTGGTTCCCAAGTGGCATCTGCTGGAGTCATATATTTCCACTGTACTAGCACTTCCTTGATCGTTCTCTAACACAGGCGACACTCACGCTGGTCCAAAACTGCTTCTGGTTGTAGCCAAATGGATCCTTCTTCAGCTAACTCTGGAAGGTTGGTTTGAATTTGACACCTGATTCCAATCACCTTCTTCAAGCATGAAACATGAAAAACAGGATGTAGCTTCGACTGACTGGGCAGAGCTAACTGATATGCAACTTGTCCCACATGCTTGAGAACTATGTAAGGGCCATAAAATTTGGGTGCTAGCTTCTAACAATGCTCGGCCTTGAGGAAAGTTTGCTTATATGGTTGTAGTCTCAGAAACACCTGATCCCCTTCTACAAATTGACGTTCAGAGCGACCTTGATCTGCTTGTTGCTTCATTCTATTCTGTGCCATGACCAAGTTCTCTTTAAGGGTACAAAGGATATCCTCTCGGACTGTAAGTGTTTGGTCAACCGTCTGGACCTTCGAGGTACCCGGTAAGTATGAGAGAACTGAAGGTGGCTTATGTCCATATACCACTTCAAAAGGAGTCATGCGAGTGGATGTATGGTATGTAGTGTTGTACCACCATTCGGAGAGGGGTAACCATTGAGTCCACTGGTGTTGTTTTGCAGAGGCAAAGAACCTTAGGTATGTTTCCAAACACTTGTTGACAACTTCCGTTTGACCATCCATTTGGGGATGATAAGCTGAGCTGAGATGCAATTGTGTGCCTTGTAGCTTAAACAACTCTTGCCAAAAATTGCTTGTGAAAGTTGGGTCTCGATCAGAAACAATAGAGTGCGGCATGCCATGAAGCTTGAAGACCTGGTCCATGAAAATTTGAGCCACCATGGATGCAGTAAATGGGTGGGGAAGAGCGCAAAAATGAGCATACTTGTAAAGGCGATCCACCACCACCATTATGACTAATTTATTCCCCGATTTGGGTAAGCCTGTAATAAAGTCCATAGAGATATCCTTCCAAATAGCAGGGGGAATCGGAAGTGGTTGGAGGGTGCCTGGAGATTTGCATGTTTCTCCCTTGTTGCATTGACACACCTCACATTCAGCGAAAAACTTACGGATGTCCTATTTCATACCATCCCAGAAAAAAGAACGTTTGACTCGGTCATATGTTTTGGTGAACCCTGAGTGCCCCGCTGTGAGTGTAGCATGAAGCTCAGAAAGCACCGTGGATTTGAGCTTGGATTGTTTACTTAAATACAAGCGGCCTTTGTATAGAATCTCATCCTGGACCCAGGAGTAACCTAGGGGAACCGGAGCCTTGTTCTGTAGTTGCTAGATCAGATGTGAACTTTTGGGATCTTGAAGCCATTCCTGGCGCACAGCTTGGAGCCAATCAGGTACAATGAAGGAAAGAGAAAAAAGGATTCCTTCGTCTTCATATTTTCGGGACAGTGCATCCGCCACAACATTGTATTTTCCCTTCTTGTAAATGATTTCATAATCATATCCAAAGAGCTTAGTCACCCATTTTTGTTGTTCCTGGGAGGAAATGTGTTGTTCCAGAAAGTACTTGAGGCTTTGATGGTCTGTCTTAATTTGGAAGCGTTGCCCCAAGCGATACGGACACCACAACTCAACGGCATGCAGAATTGCCAACATTTCTTTTTCATAAATGGGTTTGCCCAGATTCTTTTTAGACAGTTGCTTGCTAGTGAAGGAAAAGGTCGACCCTCTTGCATAAGGACAACGCCGATTCCTTTCCCTAAGGCATCACATTCCAACACAAAGGTCTTGGTGAAGTCGGGAAGGGCCAGAACCGGAGTGGTGCACATGGCCATCTTCAAGGTTTGAAAATCTTGAGCAGCTGCTGGAGTCCAAGTGAAAGAGTTCTTTTTTAGGAGAGCCATGAGAGGTGCTGCAATCTTGCCGTAGTTCTTAATGAAATTGCGATAATACCCTGTGAGGCCCAAAAATCCACGCAAGCTTTTGAGAGTCTTTGGGTGCGGCCAGTCTTACATAGCTTCAATCTTTTTCGGGTCCACCCTGGCGCCATCCTTTCCCACCAGATGACCCAAGTATTTGAATTCTGAGGCACCAAAATCACATTTGGACTGTTTCAGGAAAAGTTGGTGCTGAGAGAGTAGGCGGAGAACTTGATCCACATGAGTAAGATGGTCTATCCAGGTTTGTCTATAGATGAGGATATCATCAAAGAAAACTAAGACAAAATGACGAAGAAAAGGGCGGAAGACATGGTTCATGAGGCTCTGGAAGGTGGAGGGGGCATTACACAAACCAAAGGGAATGACCAAAAACTCATAGTGGCCCTCATGAGTGTGAAAGGAGGTCTTGGGAATATCAACCTCTTTCATACATATCTGGTGATAGCCCGAGTGAAGATCAAGTTTGGTAAAGAATTGGGCACCACTCAATTCATCCAGGAGGTCATCAATGATAGGAATGGGAAATTTGTCTTTGATGGTTAGTTTGTTGAGAGCACGGAAGTCAGGACACATTCTCCAAGAACCTTCTTTCTTTAGTACCATGACGACCGAAGAGGAGTAAGGGCTTGTACTAGGATGGATGACGCCGGCAATAAGGAGTTCCTGGACCATTTTTTCAATTTCATTTTTTTGTGCAAAGGGGTGGTGATATGGACGTATATTGGGGGGAAGGCTTCCTGGGACAAGGGGAATGGAATGATCATGGACACTGTAGGAAGGACAGAGTCCTTGGGTAGTGGAAAATACCATTTGATGTTTAGAAAGGAGGGCTTGGAGGTCTTGGGGCACTGGTGGGGTCTCTATGGCTTGTATGGCATGGAGTTGGGAAATGACACCAAAATGACCTTTTTTGAGTAGTTTTTCCATGCGATGAGAACTGATGACCTCAGGTGAACCAACAGTGATGCCTTGAAATTTATATTGGTGGAATCCTTGGTCAAATTGCATGGTTAAGTTCTGAAAATCCATGAGAATGGGACCCAAAGTCCTTAGCCAGTCGGCACCCAACACAATGTCGCAACTGCCCATGTCAATAGCAAACATATGGGATTTTAGGTGGTAGTCACCGATTTGGAGACGCACATTTTCACAGCGCCCGCCACATTTCATAGAACCACCATTAGCAATCATGATTTGGAAATTGTTGACAACGTGGATGTAGCAATGGGTTTCTTGGGCAATGCGACGATGAATAAAATTGTGGGTGCTGCCACTATCAACCAAAATGATGACCTTTCGGTGCTTGATGTACCCGATTAACTTGAGGGTTTGGGGGGCAGAGAAGCCGGTGAGAGCATTGAGGGAAATGATCGGTTCCACTTCGGGAGGTTCGGAGGGAGGGTTTATGTCTGTGATTTCTGGTGACTCGGGCACAAGGGGAGTGTCAAAATCATCTTCCGGAATATCCTCAGAGGTGGCCATAAAAATATTTTGTTCCTTACATTTGTGGCCTGGGAAATATTTTTCATCACAATTATAACAGAGGCCTTTGAGTTGGCATTCAGCCATTTCAGCCCTGGTCAATTTTTGGATTTTTAGTGGGGCGGAGGGAGTAGTGGGGATTATTGGTTTAGGGCGAGGGATAAAGGAAGGCTTACGGTTTTGAGAGGAATTTCTTTTTTGTGCTTCTTTATCTTTTTTGGTAGCCTCCACCCAAGTCGTAGGTCGAGCCATGAGGACATGGGCCCGAATATCCTCCTTGAGGCCACTGATAAAACACTCTCAAAAGAAAGCATCAGTCATGCCCTCTGTTTGAAAATCCAGTCGCTCAAATGCAGTTATGAAGTCTTCTACTGTGCCTGATTACTTCAATTTTGTCAAATGGCCCAAATGGTTGGTGTCAGTGTCAAAGCGTTAATAAATCTCAACCACAAATTGGGTCCAAGCAATATACCCTTGACTTGAAGTTTTTCTCCATTGCCACCATTGCCAACGTTCTTGATCTAGATGGAGAAAACCATACCGAAGTTTGGCCAAGTCATATGTAATGCTGTAGAGAGAGAAATAATGTTCCATTTGGGTGACCCAACCAGTGGGTTCCGAGCCATCAAATTTGGTTACATCCACCCACGGAAGGCGTATGTCCCGTTGAAAGAGATGGGGTTGAAAGGAATGGGAAGAAGTTTCACCTTCAGTCTTTTTATGTGCATCAGGAAAAGAGTCATCAGTAGGGATCTTGAGTTTGGTGCAGAGTGATGCAAAGACAGATTCAAGCTGGGTGGTCAGTTCGTGTTTGACTTTTGCCATTGCAGACTGCACGGCTACATTTACGGATGCATTGATGGATGCATCACCCGAGGCAATAGTAGCACTGAGTTGTTGCACTTCTTGTTTGGTCTCGAGGAAACCATATTGCAAGGTGTTGAAGCGAGACTCTAGTTCTTGGCTACAGGTATGGGCCATGAGGATGGGTGAACTGAAAAGGGAGCGGGTGGGGTCAGAAATTTTTGCAGAAAAATGATATGGATGAATGTAATAAGGGAGAAGAGATGAATCTAATGGAATAGGTCTTAAATAATGGTGAAAAAATTTCCAGACTCGTTTTTTTTTTTTAACAGCTGCGAGGTTACACTTTGGTCTAAAGAATGTTGTAGTGCTGAAATACCCAAATTCTGAACCAGAGAGAAATGTGTATTTACTTAGCAACCCGAACACAGATGCATGGAAATAGATCTCGTCGGTTTAATTTGTTTATGTTTATGTTTATGGTTCCCCAAGGGTTAGGTATTCAAGGGTTCTATAGACAAGGGTTTGCCCTGTGCTATAGCTCTCTAATATACGTGCGGGGTCCAACAGTAGTACTTGGCCCAATATCTCAGGGCACTAACTAAGGAGGATAGACCGTACCCTTAGCCGTACTACCTGACTACCTAGGTACTAGAGAGTATCTTCCCGAGTGTTGTTCTTGGTGACACTATAGCAATCCGGCGGCCGATAGGTTTATCTAAAGAGGGCTTCAGGAAATCTAGGTCGATCCGTACACAGGTGCTATCTAATGCGCTACCACTCGAAGGGGTACCAACACGGGTTACAAGGGTGGCCAACATATGTGCGCTTAAGAACCACTTGTATTTCCTGTGTGTATGAATCCCTTAACCACAGGTTTATGCGCGTAATGACAGATTTATGTGGCTTAAAGATGTCGGAATATGTCTCTACCCTGAAAAAAAATACCCACAATTTCTGCCAAGGAAAGTGCTTTGATACCACTTGCAAGATACCAGATATATAAAATATGCAGAACATAAATAAAATGCTAGAAATGGCAGAAATACAGTAAAATATCCAGCATAATCTTCACAATACACAGAAATGATATAACAATAGCAATATAAACAACACTTTGATTCAGAAAGCAATGTTCACAGGCCTCTTCAAGGGGGCAACCTCCAATCGAGCAACGCTCTGTTACAATAATCGCCAAGCTAGGGTTCTCATACCCTCAACCCTTATTTATACTAAATATGTCTATTAAGAGAAGCATCTAGAGGGAGATCTTTCTAGAAGCGGAAGCTTCTATTAGGTCTTCTTCAATCCGCCTTATTCTATTTTATTGAAAGGCCTTATTAATATTGACCTTTATTACATCCGAATACATTGATCTACCTATGTGTGGGTTAGGACCTTAACATGACATGGTTCTTATTGTTTCTTTTGTCCTTATGCCCCTATCCTCATTAGTTTAGTTGTTATTTTATTTCTTAGTTTAATTCTTAGTTGTTCTTTTATATTTCTTTCTCTAACCCTTTTCCTTACAGTTGTCCTGCTTTGCAAACCCAACTAAGCTTGCAAGCACCTCTGTTTTGCTCACTAAGGTGACAAAAGAGGCGCAACACCCAATTCCGATAAGTGTGTCAGATATCGACCATTGTTTTAGGGCTTGGCCATTCACTGGGAGGGCATCAGGTTCCCCCCTTATATTCTGCAATTAGTGCGTTCCTAACCCAATATTCTTAGACACTTGGAAAGGTTTGAGCCATAAATTCTGAAACTTAGAATGCTTTCCTTTAGGCTCATTTGCTATGTCCCACTTTAGGACTAAGTTTCCTACCTCAAAATTCTTCTCTTTAACCTTATTCTTATCAAACCATATTTTAACTATCTGCTAGTGAGCTAAGAACTTTGATTTATATTTCTCCCTTTCTTCTTCTATCATGAGCAGGGTGTCAATTCTTTGTTGTATGACTGACGAGGGCTACCCTCTGGAATTTTGAGCAAGTTGAAGAGATGGAAGATATAACTCGTTTGGGAGAATGGATTCCTGTTTGTATACTAGAAAGTATGGGGAATTCCCAATAGCTTCCTTGGGTGTAACTCTATCTTCCCATAAAGCATTATGGAGTAGATTATCCCAATTCCTCTGGTTGTCTGCAACCATTTTCTTCAATATCCTCACTATGTTCTTATTAGTTGATTCTGCCACTTCATTTCCCTATGGATAATGATTTGCAGAGTATCTAATTATGATTCCCTTGTACAGAGCAAACTCTGTTAATAAGTTGGAAGAAAAATCAGATGCATTATCAAAAACAAGGACAAAAGGGACATTGAACCTTGTGATCAATTGTTGTTCTATGAATTGGATTACCAGCTTCTCATTTACATGAGTCATAGGCATGGCATATACCCATTTCATGAAATAATTAATGGCAGTAAGTATGTATTTATGTTGTTTTAAATAACTGGGTGTAATTTCTCCTATGATATCTAACCCCCATTGCTCAACAGGCTTAGAAACGACCACAGGTTGGAGTGGGGTGGTTGCTCTCTTCTCCCTTCTAGCACTTATTTGACAAGTCTTACAGTTTCTAGCATATGTGTGAGCTTCTTTGAATAAAGTAGGCCAATAATAGCCAGCTCTCAATATCTTATGAGTGGTGGTGTTTCCTGCAAAATGTCCACCAGTGGGACCATCATGGAGCTCTTTCGAAACTTTTTCTACATCTTCATGTTTGAGACATCTTAGAAGTACCCCATCATAATTAACCTGGAAGAGTAATGAGTTTATGAGGTGATATTGCACAGATTTAACCTTAGAGCTCTCCTTTCCCTAGGGTTTAGGTTTTCTGGGCAAGTCCCATGGTGCAAGAGATAAGTCAGTTTCTCATACCAAGAATCTTTCCCTAGGG
The DNA here is from genome assembly GCA_009831015.1 of Picea engelmannii. Lineage (NCBI taxonomy): Eukaryota > Viridiplantae > Streptophyta > Pinopsida > Pinales > Pinaceae > Picea > Picea engelmannii. Next base: position 205,325 of record ML790130.1, on the reverse strand, counting down.
AGACATATGAAGCTTCACCACACCATAATGCTAATTCATTATCCCATTCGGGGTCATCATTTACTTGGTCCTAAGATTCGGCTGCCAGTTTTCATAACCCTTGTCCTTTAACTAGTTTAGTGGGTTTTATATCTAGATCAAATTCTTGGACTACTTCCATCAAGTTTCCTCTTCTTTCCCCCATCTCATGTTGAGTAAATAGGGATCGGACTGCAGGGTGAGGCACGATGACTTTGGTATGGTTTTTTAGGATGTAAGATCTGAAATGATTTACTTCCTTGTATACCACATAATACTTCTTATCTATAGCAGTATAATTTAGTTCAGCACCTTGGAGATTAGTGCTCTTGAATGACATCGAGGCCTCATTGTTTTCATTACCCTTATGAGTTAATACTATGGCTAATGATTGGTAAGAGGCGAAAGTATAGAGGAAGAATTTTTTGTTGAAGTCGGGGATTCGCAACACTGGGGCCTGAGATATTGCAGTCTTAATATTGTTGAAATAATTCTTTCATTCATCATCCCACTTAAACTCAGAATCTTTACGAATCATTTTTTGTAGGGGTTTGATAGTTTCTATGAAATCGGGGGTGAATTTCCTCACAAAGTTGATTTTCCCGAAGAACAATTGCATATCCCTTTTTTTGTGAGGTAATGGAAGCTAAGTTATAGCCTTAATCCTTTCTGTATCTATGCAAATTCCTTCCTAAGATATAATGTGGCCTAATAAATTATCTTCTTCGACACCGAAAATAGTTTTCTTAGGGTTTAAGGATATACCGTATTTCCTATACCTTTCGAAAATCTGGGTTAAATGTTGGATGTGATCTTCTTTGTTCTTTGAATACACAGTCATGTCATCCAAGTAGACTACTACACACGTGTCGATTAGTCCCTGAAATTATACGTCCATGGACCTCTGGAAGGTTTCCCCTGCATTGATTAACCCAAAGGGAATGCATTTGTAAGTGAAGGTTCCCCACTTGGTTCAGAAGGTAGTTTTCAAGCGGTCTTATTCTAAAACTAGAACTTGGTTGTAACCTGAGAAACCGTCTAGTAAGGAGAAAAGCTCAGATGCAGATACGATCTGCAGGAGCTGCTCCATTAGTGGGACTGGGTATTTTTCCTTTTTTGAAGCTCTGTTGAGATTTTTGAAATCTACACACAGGAGGATTTACCTAGACTTTTTCCTTACAAGAACCAAGTTTTCTACCCAGGCAGAGTGTCTAACCTGGAAGATAATTTTGGCATCTAATAGTTTCTTTATATCCTGACACATGAGGGGCTCCATGGATGGGTGGTATTTCCGGAGCTTCTGTTGGAAAGGTTTTACTTCAGGATTTAAAGGGATAGTGTGTTGAATGATACGCAAAGACATATTTATATTGTCTGAAAATTTTTGAGGTAGGCCTTCCTTTCCTCTTTAGATATTGTCTTTTCGAGGTCTACATTTTTTGGGTTTTTCGAGGTTCTGGGATTTAAAGTTTCATGCATGGGGTAGGAACTACCATTTTTCGCCTTTTTTGACCCCTTAAATATTTCCCTTAGGTCAAAAAGGTTTTCTAAATTGTCTATTCCCTTCGGTATTGTGTCAGACTTCGATTTGTCAGTCAATTGATCTATCTAAGGATTGGTTCCTATTGATTGTTCCTAGAATATTTCATCATCAATAGCCAAGTCTTTAAAATTATCCCGATTGGTCAGAAAGTTTATAATCTATTCATCTCCTTCAAAGACCTTCCAATTAGAAATATTGTTGGGCACCGATGGTTTGTAGAGAAATTATACAGTGAACTGGGAGGCTTCATAATATTCTAGAGGTGATAGCCTTGAATCAACAATCAACAAGAATGTTCTTTTCTTTGGAAATCGTTGTAATGTTGAAAGCTTCAAAATTCTCTATTAGCCTGTGCACTTCCTGTTGGTAATTATTCAGGTGTGGAGAATTGAAATGTATACTATTCCTTACTTGTCTAACGATGATTTCAAAATCTCCAAAAACCTTCACTTCTTTAACATTCAAGTCCATGGCTTTCTTTATCCCTTGTATTAGATCTTTATATTCAATGGTATTGTTTCTGCATTCGAACTCTAATCTACAGGATAGGAAATGTCGTTTACCTTTTGGATCAATGAGGATGCACCCCGCCCCAGACCCTTCTTGCGATTTAGAGCCATCAAAGTATAAGGTCCAAACTTGTGGGAAAAATCTATCAGCCTCCTATTTCTTGTCAATTCCCTCTCCCCTTCATGTTTTTTCCATGATTTCCAATGCAGGTTCTTGACAAAAGAGGGTTTCCTCTGCCACCATCGACAATTCCTCTTGAAAAATCATTTCAGAGTTTTGGGTAAGGGGAACATTAGATGAGAGAGGGGAGAAATTTCCGAAGTTGGAATCATAGGAATAATTGCCTAACATAGGGAAGTCTGTCAATGAGGGTTCATTTAGGGTTTCTAAGTCAGTGACAGTATGTTTTAGATATATTTCCCTATCGATCTTGATCATGTTTTTGTGCCCTTTTAATGGTATCCAAAGGTGATCCTAGTATGTACTAAAGTATCTGTTTAACTTGTTGATTAAGGTTGGTTGTCATTGATGTCAACCCTTGAAGAAAGCCCCGTAGCACAAAGGTTTGGGCATTGCACCCAAGATTGGTTGATGTAAATACGACTCATTATTGTCTTGTCATGGTTCATAAGAAGTAAATATGGATGAATGCCAAAGTGGTCCCCTTATGGTGAAATCCCTCACGGGAAGACGCTTTACAGAGTAAGAGAACCCATGCTTAATTATGGAATAATGAGATGAAGGACAATGAATTTGTCAAGTAAACTATCCTATATGGATAGTTCTTTTCATTCCATTTTCGGTGGTATGTGGAACGTCACATAACTCCTCACAGTTAGAGAGTTATGGCCATGAGAAGTTGGAGACCCCAGGTTTGGGTAATGGACCCAAGTTTGTTTGATGGATAACGGTATGAGTTATGATATATTTTTAGATAATACTATTTTATATGGATAGTACATGTCATTCCATTTCTGGTGGTATGTGGAATGTCACATAACTCCTCACAGTTTGAGAGTTATGGCCTTACGAAGTTGGAGGACCCTCATATGTAATCTAGAAGCCCCAAAAGGTCAAAGTAGTCAAAGTGGTTTAATAGATTTTAAAAGGAAAATAATAAAGTGAAGTAATGAGTGTATTATAATTCAAAGTGAATACAAAATAAATTATTTCAATAATAAATTTAATGGATAAATTAGAAGTGGGTTAACCCTAAAATAAGGAAAGTGGGGCCAAGTGACCTAGAAGATGTTTTTAAGGAAGCTACTTGGAGAGTATAAATAAGAGGCAAGGCTCTCTCATTTTAATCACACTTGAAACACCTTCGCACATTCGATCATTAATGCCTTTCCCTTATCTCGGGTTAACTCTGTATGTTTTCGGGTAAGCTCGTGAGCTATCAACCCTGCGTATACTCTGTTCGAACCCTTGCCCGTTCATCTAGCTCACCGTGTGCTCCTGTCTATGGCACTGGTGGTGTGCATAGAGCCAAATGGTAGCCAAGCTCTGTTGCTATTCTATAATGCCCGTAAGGATTTAGAAAACAGTGGTTGGCTGGTGTTTATACAAAGTTTCGAGGGTTTCAACCTTTCTGTTGCCCAACAATTCGCCCTCACCTTTGATGGGTGCAGGGCTAAAGTCGGTGACATACATCTCGAGATGAATGAGGAATTCATAAGCTCTGCTACAGGACTAGCAGCTACAGGCCAAAGATGGTTTAAAAACTCCAAAGTCGACGAGGAGCCGTGGCCTTTACTATTCATATCAAGAAAGATTGTTTCCTGTGATAAAGGTATGCCTATTTCTACCCTCAAACCCAGGTGGCACGATCTTTTGGTGATTGTTAAACAGTTTGTGACATGTGAAGGTTGGTATGGCTTGGTATTTCTGTATCACCTCCGGTTATGGATGAATTTCATGGGCTATCCTTTGAACATGCCACATTACTTCTTGTGTAGTCTTTACAACATGTCTAAGAGATTCAAGCCTGAGAAGGTTGATAGAAGCCTTTTTCATCATGGCTTGATTAGACTCATTATCGTCCACCATTTAAACCTTAGTGGTGATAATTGGCAAGCCTTTCTATCTATAAATGGCTTTGCTAATCTAGAGTCTTCTCAAATCGATAAGGTTGTGGTCAGTGAGACTTTGGCTGGACCAGCCGTGCCACTTCATATCCTTCTACCCCATGTCAAACCCTCAGTTTTCCCCGACTTAGACCTACCTGATGCCTTGGTTAACTCGTGTGCTAAGGATGATATTAAGGCCATAAAAATACCTAGGAGGAAGAAAGACAGCAGTGATACTACCGTCGACATAAGGGGGAAGAAAAATGCTCGTTTGATATCAAGACTTGCCCGGAACAAACCTAAACATAACATTGACCAAAATCCCATAGTGCTGAGCGAGGACTTGGACTCCGATATTGAGCGTTTCTTGGCTGAGGAGTACCCCTATTCTCATGGCCTGTGCTCTACGAAACCCTATGACTATGTCTCTAATTTACCCCCGTGCCTCAAAAACAACCCTAACTACCTGGGACTCAAGCTGCACAAGGAAACCCATGCTGACTTAAACAAACCCTCGCCTATGATACTGAAGCCCGAGCAAACATCATCCAGCCAATGTAACGCTTGGATAGAGCGTTATTACACCGACGTTCCCCTGTTGCAATCAAAGATCAAATCGTTATAAGAACGGGTGACAGTGCTGGTGAAGGAGAACGACAGGTTACAAGCCAGTGAAAAGAAACAAAAAACCACTGGTTCGATTGTCTTCAAGAATGTCGAAGCGGCAACAACCTTTGTCAATTCAATATTATTATGACTGAGTTGCCTAGGTATGTGTTTTATTTTGCTTTGTAAGTTTGCTTGAATTAATTTAATTGATTGAATTTGTTTTCAATTAGCTCTGTTCATTTTAATACATTCGAAATGATTCTTTTATAGTTTGATCATCAAAAACGGTTATGTTGTGGATCCTGTATAGTAGATTCATTTTGCTAAAATTAAATGTAGATATGATTTGGTTATGCGATATTTTTTGTGCCCAGCTTAGTATAAGAAATTGATTTGTTTTTTATTCTATTTGGCTTGATTTTGAAACAATTATGTTCGTCTGATTTAGGATAGTCAATTGGGTTTGATTTCGATTAGTTTCATTTGTTTCTAATAGACTCAAAACAACCCTGTTGAATTCGATTTACTAGGAACGACTCTGTTTTGTATTGAATCAATATTCTCGTTTGGATTTTGATTACATTCAACCAGTGCAAAAGATCTATTATCTAAAATCATGGAGTTGTGTTGATTGATATGCTTTTACATAACGATTGTGTCGGTCCCAAGCTGGTTCGATTCATTTCTTCTGTTTTGATTTTGAAACAATGTTGCGTGCCATGATTAGCATGATCGTTTGTATATGTTTGATATAGTTCCATTAATTTGAAATACGATCCTGTTGATTTCGTTGTGATTTGACAACGATTTTTTTAATGGTTGAGGTGACATAAACTATTGCATGAATGTTTTGTTTAACCGGTTACAGTTTGTGTCGATTGAAATGGGTTCATGAAAATGATTTCATTGCTTTCGAATTATCTAAGCAATTCTGTTTACCCCGAATTGGTGATAACAAATGTTGGACAGAGTGCATGTATCTCTATTACCTTTCGGTTGACCACGATTTCGTTTGTTTCAAATTAGCAAAGAAGGTTTGATTTGAATGATTCGTTTGATTCCCAATTAGCAATTAAATATTTGTTTAATAGTTTGAATATAATTCTTTAAGTTTTGGATTGATTTTAAAGCGATTCTGTGTTCAAATTAGACCAGCTACAGAATCACAAGATTTTGTAGCTAGTCTTAAGAATTAGATTTTTGTCAATTTTATCAATAAAATATCCTCTAAACTTGTCTATTTTTGTCTTCTTTCAGGTGCATACGAATTACAATGATCAATTGGGCATGCTGTGGCAGTTTAGTAGATACTTTGGATATGGTTTTGTTTTAGGTTGTTAGCTTGAGTCACAAATAGAGACTTGGGATATTATCCCAAGATTTTTGTAAACTGTTTTGATAATTCCCACAGGGATGTTTTACCCTGTGGGAGGTCTTTAAATACTTGTCATTTTTTGTAATGAACCCATCATAATCACTGTGGAGAGAACCAGATTATGGATTTATGATATAGACTGGGATGAAAGTTGATGTCTTGTAACAACTTTCGCTTTCAATATATCAAACTTTTGTTTCAATTTTTTTGCATATCAGTTTGCAATTTATTATCGACTACTTTAGATATTATAATTCATTGCATGTTGATGTGATTTGATTTATATGTTGTCCATATCTGATCTCTCTTATTTAAAAATACAACAATCACTCTATTTACATTTAATGAATACAGGTTTATCTTTTTCGTTAATTGAATTGTTTTGCACAAATTGGTGCACACAGATTTATCTAATTGTGATGGTTTGTAAATCATAAAATTGGTGTTATATTTTATGTCTTGTTTGTCCTGTCGTTTATATTTGAAGAGAACAACTTCTTCTTGTTTACGAGAAGTGCGTGGATAATCTGGTGCGGGTTTTCCTCCCATCGAACAGCTGAATCAACTATTATACACAGGACAAACCTGAAGTGTTACTTCAGGTCAGTTTGCTATATGTTGTTTAATAGTTAATTTATTAGTGTTATTTAAGTAGTTTAGACATATATAT
>ML790130.1:153336-167527 GCA_009831015.1 Picea engelmannii | reverse complement strand
ACTTTCAAATCAAATGTTCATCTCCTATCTCTATTATGTGTGATAATACAAGTGCCATCAGTATCTCAAAGAATCCTGTTATGCATTCCAAGACCAAGCACATTCCCATCAAATATCACTTCTTACAAGAACAGGTGCTTGAGAAAAAGGTGAAATTGGAGTATGTTCCCTCCAAAGAACAAGTGGCTGATATCTTTACCAAAACCCTACACAGAGAAGCGTTCGAATATCTTCGACAAAAAATAGGAGTAGTCTCTACCATGCAGAGGATCAGGTCTAATTAAGTACAGACATCTCAATTGGTTGATGCACTGACTAAGGGGGAGATTATTCAGTAGATACATCATGGTTTCAGGGGGAGCATGGTATTGTCCACTCTTTGCCATTGATTTCAAACGGGGAGAAAGGAGTTTCGGGAATAGAGTTCATTGTTAATGGACGAATGCAGAGGATTTTCGGGAATAGAGTTCAGCCTGAATGGACGAATGCAGAGGAGTGTTGAGTCTGAATGCTAGTGTTGCCATCAATGCCAAAGGGGGAGATTGTTGGATAATATTGAACAAGCAACGAATGTGTGTTGATGGTTGTTGTCATTGATGGCAACAACGGAGATGGAAGAATATGAAGGATAAAACCCCTTGGGGATTTGGACGTAAGAGCTCAGGAGGTACAGCAGTGAAGAAAACACGTGCAGCAAGAGCTTACAAAGAAGAAGGAAGACAGAGATCCAGTGACCGTTGGATTCCATTCAAATTTCCCGAAAGGCCGACAACCGTCAGATCTGCAGAAATTGCGAAGGAGATAAGTCATCAGAGATTCGGGGATCGGGAGTTTATAATGTCCAATCCACTTGACATCGAAAACTCTGAAATCACGATATGCGATTTCATGACTTGATCGCAGTTGTTAAATCAAGAAGAGATCGGGACCATCCACTTGTAGACAGGAGGCGTCATCGGAGTTTCGGGGATCAGGGTTTCAACGTGCAAAGAAAACAATGCAACGAAAATCTCAATTTCACGATATGCGAAATCCCGACTAAATCTGCACCATCAGATCAACATGAGATTTAGACCATCGATCTTATTCACGGCAGTAGTCCACGTCATCTTGGGACACGTGGCACAACCAGGAAATGACAGGTGGCAGGAAGATTCAACAGTTCAGGCACAGGTAGGTCACGAATCAGAGTGACATGTGGCAGTATTGAACACGTGTCAAATCACGTGTGACGTCAGCCCGTATCGGAGAATCGGGAATCGGGGCTTCGCGACTCCCATGAACAAGTGCATCAGAAATCCCAAAATTGTGAAATGCGATTTCCCGATACGAAAGATAGTGTGTGGGTCACCAAGAAAGATCAGAGTCGTCCATATGGAAGGACACGTGGCAAAGGATCGGGCGTCGTCGAGAAATCGGAGATCCCGGTGACAAGGGATTTGCGCATTGTGAAATAGCGATGAAAGAAATCTCGATTGAATCTGGATCGTCAAATCCAGAAAGGATCAGGACCGTTGATCACAGCTCTGTACGGATCGGGGTTCAGGACTTTGAAATGTCCAAATCACTCGTCAATGAAAACCCCGAAATCGCGAAATGCGATATTGCAATTCAATCGCAACCGTTAATGCAAGATCACACCAGGACCGTTGATCACAGGTCTGTACGGAATTTCGGGGATCGGGTGGAAGGAGTATGGAGGAATAGGGAACATCCATCAGCAGGGACAGGTGTCGAAGATCAAGGCACCGTCGAACATCGGGAAATCGGAGTTCCTAAGGTCGAAGGAAACGAGAGATCGAAAGTCTCGAAATCCCGACACAATTGGGACCGTCCATCTGAGAGGACGCATGGCAAGAGATTGGTGCCATCGGTGAAAGGCCCAAAAGGAGGTCGTTCATTGGCTAATCGGAAATCGAGATATCGGAGATCCCGGGCACAAAGGTTTTGTGCATTTCGAAATCGCGATCCACGAAATCCCGATGAGTGGGGTACAACTGTTAGCACAGCAGTGAAGGAGGACAAAGGATTAGTGGATGCCAGCTGTCAAAGATAAGGATGCGGTTACAGGTAACGGTCACGTGAACCAGGGTCAGCCAGGGGGGGCTGAAACACATCGAGAAATCGGGGATCGGGAATCCCAGAGGCATGTGCATGGTGACATCGAAAACGCCGAAACCCCGATGAGAGGTTTGACTAAGGTCATGTGTAGATGGTTATGTAGGCCAAGGCCTATAGCCAGCAGGGCTAGCGCACGGAAAGGGGCACGCGTAAGTTTAATTCAAATTTTAAAAAGGAGCCCGATTTCCTCCGGGCAATAAATATGGGACCCGATGAGCGTTGAACGGGTCCTAGACCAATGGGTTTAAAAAGGGGGTCAATGCTCTCGGCAGAGATTGATGGTGATAGGTCGCAGAGGTTCTTTTGGAGGATGCAGAGGCCATTTTCTGACAGTAGGGATAGCTACTGGCGGGTGAGGTCATTTGTGCAGGCAGCATGGAAGGTTTGAAGAAAGAGGAACCTCCTTGTGGTAGTTGGGCGGCACATCTACATTGACAGAGAGATCTCAGCTGTGGGTTCAGCAAACATGAGATCAGAAGCATCATCTCCAGGTTTATTGAGTTGTTTAATATGTGTCCTTTGGTAACTGCCTGACAGTCTGTAGATCTGTGTTTACTCTTGAGATAATTTCTGTTACTGTCATAACCACTAGATGAAACTGCCTGATCCAGTGTGAAAATTAATGAAACGTGGTCAGCAGTGAGTATGAGGGTTAAACCCCTTAGTAGTAGAAATCTGCCAGTATAAACTGGTGCTATATTCAGGGGGTTGAAGCTCCCTTCCAGGAAAGGCTGGTAAACGAGAGAAGGTTGTAGCCTTCTGCAGTTAGAAGCCTGCGTACTAGTATGAGCCTGCACTAGTACATTTTTGTAGAATGTTTTCTTAATAATAATCATTGAAGATAGAGACAACAGCAGCGGTGGTTTTCTCCCGATTTGGGTTTCCACCTTAAATCCTGGTGTGCATGTGTCCTATTCATCTGTGTTAGTTTATTTTTTTGAATTATTGTTTAAGAGACATCTGATGAATGAAGAAACACATAATAAGATTTCTGAATGCACTACTGTTTTCATAAGAATATTTTTCAGTGAAAGAAAAGTTAAAAATTATTGATATCTCAAATACTGATTCACCCCCCCCTCTCAGTATTTTTCCAACATCCTACAGGTGGTGACATACAAGAGATTTTCCGTCAATCTCTTATAAGAACACACAGTGCCTTAGCCTGTTTGAGGCAACCAAATCGACCTTTGGACCAACCTTTAGATTTCTCTAATATCAGAGAACAACTTGGAGGCACTAACCTCACTGTGAACCCTACAAATCCAATCCTCACTTTTGCTGTAGGGGGATCTGGAATACCTCCCTCACCACCTCCCTCATCTCCTTCTTCTTCTGGAAAAGTCTCCTCTGACGAAGGCAGTTCCTCCTCTTAGCCTTCCACACTGCTTACACCAATGGCCAACCAGAATAATCTTGCTAGACGTTGGCTTGACCAGGATGCGGTAGCCGTACCTGGATATTATCATTGCTTACCCAAACATCTAGAGAAGTGGCTTCCCAAGTTTGATCATGAATCTAAATAGATCGTTGAAGATCACATTAAAAAGTTTATGTTAGCCATTATAATCTGCAATGTCGAGCATGAAGACGTAGTCTGTAGGTTATTCGCCTATACTTTCGAGGGAAATGCATCTACATGGTACTTTTCCCAACAACCCCATACCATCGTGTCTTGGGAAAAGTTTGAATCCTGCTTTTTGGAAAATTTCAGAGACGGTAAGCCTCCGGAAGTCCTAGTCATGGACCTTTCTAACTTAAGAATGAACCCGAAAGAGAAAGATAAAGACTTTAATCAAATATTCTTAACACTTAAGAACCAAATCCCTACAGATTCGATGCCTGCCGAGAATCTTATCATAGCATACTATACGAAAGCCTTGCATCAAAGTATAGCCATTTGGGTTAAAAGATCTAAGAAAGCCACATTGTTGGAGGCCTTCGAGGAGGCCAGCCAGATTGAAAAAGACATACTTAGTCTAAAAGATGCTACTAGCAACGAAACAAACACTAGTTCTTCTTCCAAGAAGAAGATCGAAATCCTCCCTAGACCTACTCAAAGTAAAACACAACCTGAAAGCTCTGATTTAGAAAACTTAACTAAAGTCGTTCAAAACCTGTCAAATCAAGTTATTGATTTGAAAAGGATGGCTGAAGAAGCTTCTTCGAGAAAAGGGTTGTATAAAACCTCATTCAGGAAGCCTTTTCCCACCAACCGACCTAATCCGAATACTAAGGGCCTTAATCTAGAAAGTCTACAATACGCTCTTCAAACAGTCCTAGAAGCCCAGGATAAATTGATGCCTCCTGAGATTCCTGAGGAGGTTGTTGAACAAGAGACATTTCAAGAAGAAGAGTCTTCTCCAAACATTTTCAGACACTTCTCAGATAGTATTTTCCAAGCTAACTTCGAGATAGTGCATCCCTACAATACTAGGAGTAAGACAGCAAGGAAACCTTCTTCTGAAAACACTACGACTTTTCCCTCAAAGCAATATAAACCAATTGAGACTAAACAGAGTCATGTGAACCCCAACTTAGATTATGATTTAGTTGAAGATCTTAAAAAGTTAAGGGCTAACATTTATGTTTATGAGTTATTGAAATTTCCATTTCTACTACAAAAAATGTTACAAAATATCGCAGAGAATGGCAAAAATGGTAATTCAAGCAATAATAAGGTTGCTCAGAGCAAAGTTCCTCAGAAGACTTCTACTAAAAATAATCTTGATCCTCAAGACAAAGGAAGCCTTCCTGTAAATAATGTAAATAATGTAGATAAACTAGCTTTAGAAAATGCGAGTAAAAAGCCACAAACTACCACCCTTAGTACTCGCAGAAATGTACCTCCATTTTTGTTAACTTTCGAAATCTTTAATAGAAATGTGCACAATTGTATGGTAGAGTCAGAAGCATCATCCAATGTGATGCCATGGTCTGTATGTCAGAATATTAACGCTAAAGTTGAACCATCCACTTTAAAAATCATCCAACTTGATCGAACCAGTGTCAAAGTTGTAGGCGAATTAAGGAATGTGCTTATAAGATTATCATCTAACCCCAAAGTTCATCAAGTCATCGATATTATTGTTGTGGCTATTCTAGAAGTGTATGGTCTGTTTTTAAGCAGGGACTGGTCGGAGCATCTACACGGTTATTTCACGACAGATTGGTCTCACTTGTGGCTCCCAGAGAACAGCAAGCCCAACAAAATCAAGGTAAATCGCGAATGCTACCTTAAGTTCACGGTCACATATCTGAACGATCCAAATGAACCATTTAAACCTTCTGTCGATTCACCCGAGATAAAAGGGTTGGATACCTTCTTCGGTAATTTCATGGCCAAGGCTTCAGCTATCACCAACCCAGAACAACAATCCAAGATTGTGGCATATGTGCAGCCAACAGCTTCTACACAACGGTCTCATGCACCCGATAAAAATCAAATTTGGTCTCTTTATTTCGACGGGTCAAAGTCCAAAGAAGGAGCTAGTCCAGGTTGCGTCATTATTGATCCCTCAGGTAATAAAACCTTGATTTCATGTAGGCTAGAATTTGAATGTAGTAATAACACAACAGAATATGAGGCTTTATTGCAGGGTCTCAGAAAATCTTTAGATATGAACATTCAAAACTTGACTATCTTTGGCGATTCTGAAATCATGGTTAGATAGGTAAGAGATTCTATCCATTGTCTGTCTCCGCATCTTAAAAGCTACCAATCCGAGGTATGTAATTTAATGAATAAATTTTCTGCTTTCAATATAAATTCTATTCCTAGATTGAATAATTTCGAAGTTGATCTATTAGCTAACGTAGCTTCTAAACTCTTTCCTGCAGAAGGCTTGTCCCCAGATGCATTCTCCGTCGAACTGTTGTTCAGGCCATCCATTCTTGATAACATCACGAACTGGAGAGTCTTCGACGATGATCAATAGATTATTAGCTTCCTGCATATGGAAGAAACTTTTCAAGGCGCGGTCATAGACGAATGCACTCACGACGACAATTTGCGTGATTTCACAGTAATACCAGATCCGAGAACTCCTGAATCTTCATCGGACATGGTAAATTTGATCCCTAAGTCTGTAGTTAGATTAGATCAATTTTACGATATTCAAGAAATTTCAAAAAGTCGGTCAACTGTAAAACCAATAGTTCCTCGTTATCATATGAAAAAGTAAACTTAGGAACTAGTGACAATCCGTAGTGCATTAATTTAGGGGTGGGGTGTTCTCAACAAGAAAAAGCTGCATTTATTAAATTGTTCAAATAATTTAAATATGTCTTTGCATGGACGTATGATGACCTTAAAAATTTCGACCCTAACATCATACAACCCGTCATTCCTATGAAACCCCAAACCTTACCCTTTCAACAGAAATTAAGAAAAATGCACCCTAAGATCGAACCGACCGTCAAAAAAGAATTAAATAAGCTCCTAAATGCTAAGATAATTTTCCCTGTTAGGCACACTCAATGGGTTTCTAACCTTGTCCCTGTCCGGAAGAAAAGTGGGGAAATCCGACTATGCGTCGATTTCCGAAACCTTAATAGAGCATCTGATAAAGACAACTACCCTGTCCCACCCATGGAACAAATCCTTCAACAGGTATCTGGTTCTGAGAGGCTATCTTTATTGGACGGTTTCTCAGGGTACAACCAAGTCCTGATGTCTCCTCCAGACCAACTTAAAACTACCTTCCGCACTCCATGGGGCACCTTCGCTTATTGGAAAATGCCCTTTGGATTGATTAATGCCGGTGCTACTTTCCAGAGAGCAATGGACATTTCTTTCCAAGGCTTAATCAATCAGTCTGTTGTAGTTTACTTAGATGATGTTACTTTATTTTCTAAAAACAAAACTGATCATCTAGCTCATTTACGATCCATTCTACAGTGATGTCGTAAATACGGAATTTCCTTGAATCCTAAAAAATCCATTTTTGCAGTAGAACAGGGTAAACTCTTAGGATTTATTGTGTCAAGTAAAGGGATGATTATCGACCCCGAAAGGACGCAAGTCATCTCGAAACTTCCCCCTCCTACATCCAAAACGTCTATGCAGTCTTTCTTAGGACAGATTAATTTTGTGAGGAGATTCATCCTCCGCTTCGCCGAAATGGTCAGACCTTTGCAGAACCTAATTAAGAAAGACGCACAATATCATTGGGGACCTGTAGAAAACCAAGATTTTAATACAATAAAAAAGGCCATAATAGACGCTCCTTCTCTCATGAGCCCCAACTTTTCCCAAGACTTTACGCTCTACACTTTTGCTTATGACCGTTCCTACGCCGCCATCCTAACTCAAAAGAACGTCGAAAACAATGAAGTACCCATTGCCTTTATGAGATCTACTTTCAAAGGCATGGAACTTAATTACCCAGCGGTAGATCAGCAAGCCTACACTATTTTCAAAGCAGTCAAGCACTTCCAATCTTATCTTTTGAAATCCAGGACAAATATTATTGTCCCTTATCCAGCCGTCAGGAACCTGTTAGTGCAGAAAGAACTAGGTGAAAAGAGGGCAAACTGGGTTACTTCTTTACAGGAGTACGACATAGAAATTACCCCAGCTCATATAGTGAGAGGCTAGGGGTTATGCAAGTTAGTTTTTGATTCAGCAGCGGGACAGCAAGAATAAAGCGATAGGTCAAACCTAGGACAACACGATCAAAATGTAATCTGATGTGCACAAAACTTTGTCCGTCCCTGGTATGACAATATAAAATTATGTCTTGAACATTGGTCAGCCCCCCGTCACCTGGATCCCACTAAAAGAAGAGCGTTGAGATTAAATTATGCCTCCCTTCATTTGATTAATGGTATCATGTTTCATCAAAATTTTGATGGCCTGTTGATGCGCTGTCTTGAAAAAGACGAAGCAGAAAAAGTCTTACTAGAGTTGCATGCGGGAGAATATGGTGGTCATTTTGGTGGTGACACCACTACCCATAAAGTTTTGAGAGGGGGTTATTACTGGCCCAAACTTTTTAGAGATGCCCATGCCTTGTGTCGTAAGTGTACTATTTGTCAAAAAGCATCAGGGCAGTTACAGAAACCAGCCTTTCCTTTGCAGCCCATTTCAGTAGACTCCCCTTTTCAGCAGTGGGGCCTTGATATCATAGGTCCAATCAACCCACCATCCTCATAACAGAATAATTTTATCATAACAGTCACATATTACTTTACCCAGTGGTCTGAAGCTACCGCATTAAGAACTGTGAATACCAGTTAGGTAATTGCCTTTCTAAATTCAAATATTATCACTCGTTTTGGTATCCCTGACTGTTTAGTATTCGATAACGCTTCTTACTTTTCGCCTCTTGAGATGAGCAAGTTCTCTTTGGAAAAAGGAATTAAATTGAAGTATTCTGCTAGCTATTACCCCCAGGGCAATGGATTGGCAGAATCAACAAATAAGAACGTGATTAAAATCATCAAGAGAACGGTGGTTGAGAATCACAAAAACCAGCACAATGCACTGCTAAACGCAATTTCGGCTGATAGGGTAACACCAAAAACTATTGTAGGTAATTCTACCTTCTTTCTCGTTTATGGAAGAGAAGCAATTCTGCCACCACACATTCTTCTCCCTTCACTACAGTTATCACAGAAAATACAAGAAGAAGAATGTCCCCCTTTGGAAAACCGTATTAATTCTTTAATGAAACTAGAAGAGGTAAGAGCTTGAGTTAAACGTAAGTTAGATCAGCATCAACTAGTGGTCAAAAGATGGTTTGATTCTACCTGTGCCTCTGATAGGAACTTCGAAGTAGGTGATCTTGTATTGAAATGGGACAAACTGCATGAGGGAAAGGGAGAGAACACGAAATTTTAAAACTTATGGCTTGGACCGTTTTTAATTGTTGAGAAATTGGTCCCCAGCTCTTTCCGATTGCATAATCTAGAGGGGAAGCCTAATACCTATCCGATGAATGGCCAAGCCCTGAAAAGATACTTCGCTTGATGACAACCCTTGTATACTATGTAGATATTTTTCTTTTGTTTGCTTTTCTTTTGTTGTTTTGGTTTTGATTTCTCCTTTGCGCTTATCAGTCTTTCTTTTTGGAAAAACACATACCTGCATGCTGAGCTATTTGGATAAAGGAAACATAAAATTCCTTCACTGAAACAACTGCTAAAATATTGTATAAACATCAATTATATACTTCTTAAATTTACATATGTGTTGGCAAAAACTGTTGTTTGAAAGAAGTGAACTGATTTCGATCTCTGAGTAAAGCCTGTCACGATCATCCATTACCTTTTTACGCTGTCCCTATTCCTTAAGGGAATGACTCAGAAGATGTCTCCCTGCCTTTGAAAGTTGGTTCTGTAAATAAACCACCTCTGGATCTTAATGAAGGATGGTTCTAAAAAATTCTGTTGAGGTCTGTAAAAAAATATGTTAACATATCATAATTTTCAACGTCACCCCTCTCAACTATATATCTTTAAAAAACAAAATAAATCAATAAAAGAGTTGTGGGAAGTGCTTGTAAACCCGTTGGGATGTTGAACAGTTCTGTTGGAAGCGGGTAAATGCATGCATGACGCCAAGACAACTTCGTTGGGGTACTGAACAGGCCTGCTGGCAGCGAAGCAATGTCGGGTATATGAAAATTTGCAAATATGAAACCTCTTGACCTTAAAACGTCCTTTATTCTGATCCAGAACTTCTTCGGAGGATATGGATATCAGAGTGGGTTAAATGGAAACCCTCTCGAGGCTATGGATGCCTGCTGGCAGCAGTGGCTCTGTTAATAGTATTGAATATTTTATCTATAATATCGTGGCTCGCTTGTCTTAAGACTGTTATCAGTTTTCATCCTTTAAACGCTGGTGGAATGTTTAATCATAAAGATGTTTAGACAATCTCCTGGTTATTTTTGAGTTTGAATTATTCTTGTTATCCTAATCTGAATTTGTTCTTTTGGAAGAGATAACTGCTTCTACCAATGTGTCACCATTGTTGGCAGCCAATTCGCATTTTTATACTATCCTTATAAGCTGCCTACACCAATGTTTTGCAACCCTTGATTTTCATCACGATCTTTGAATAAAAACGACACTATTATTTCATGCATTTGCACACTTACCTTTGTTCTCGTTTTCACGACTGCAAGCGTGAAAACTTTAATTTTGAAGTCACATTAAAATCGTCACTGGATTGTTATGGTTACCCTTGTCTATGCATTCATTGCATTTCCAATTTAATTATAGTCGCACAGTTGGAAAGACTCCAAGATCTTTACTCATTTGGTATTCTTTAATTGTTAATATGACTTCGTTTTTATGAGACTGTGATGATATCCTTATGATCGAGTTTTTGATACATTGGTGTTTTGTTGTTCAATAGTCTTTCATCAATTTCTTTGACACATTGGTTTCATGAAAACACATTGACGTTGCGTCTATACCCTTGGTCTAATCATTTCATACAACACATATTCGACATGATCGAATCCTTGGTGTTGATTTAGAATCATTATTTTGGTTTTAAAACTATGCTAATACTATTGGTTGCGCAAATGTTTGGTCGACTTATCATAGATTTTATTAATTGTTTAAATGGCATAGTTTTTAACCTATGAAATAGTGGTTTGAATCGCTATATGCGTCGTCGGTTGTACTGTGGGAAATGACCTTTTTGCATGGGCTGATCTAGCTCCACCACCTTCGCACATTCAGACATTAATGTCTTTCCCTTATCTCGGGTTAACTCTGTATGTTTTCGGGTAAGCTCGTGAGCTATCAACCATGCGTATACTCTGTTCGAACCCTTTCCCGTTCATCCAGCTCACTATGTGCTCCTATCTATGGCAACGATGGTGCGCATAGAGCCGAATGGTAGCCAAACTCTGTTGCTATTCAATAATGCCCGTAAGGATTTAGAAAACAGTGGTTGGCTAGTGTTTATACAAAGGTTCAAGGGTTTCAACCTTTCGGTTGCCCAACAATTCGCCCTCAAATTTGATGGTTGCAGGGATAAAGTCGGTGACATACCTTTCGAGCTCAATGAGGAATTCATAAGCTCTGCTACAGGACTAGCAGCTACAGGCCAAAGATGGTTTAAAAACTCCAAAGTTGACGAGGTGTCGTGGCCTTTACTATTCATATCAAGAAAGATTGTTTCCTGTGATAAAGGTATGCCTATTTCTACCCTCAAACCCAGGTGGTACGATATTTTGGTGATTGTTAAACAGTTTGTGACCTGTGAAGGTCGGTATGGCTTGGTATTTATGTATCACCTCTGGTTATGGATGAATTTCATGGGCTATCCTTTGAGCATTCCACATTACTTCTTGTGTAGTCTTTAAAAGATGTCTAAGAGATTCAAGCGTGAGAAGGCTGATAGTAGCCTTTTTCATCATGGCTTTATTAGACTCATTATCGTCCACCATTTAAACCTTAGTGGCAATAATTGGCAAGCCTTTCTATCTAGAAATGGATTTGCTAATCCAGAGTCTGCTCAAATCGATAAGGCTGTGGTCAGTGAGACTTTGGCTGGACCAGCCGTGCCACTTAATATCCTTGTACCCCCTGTCAAACCCTCAGTTTTCCCCAACTTGGACCTACCTGATGCCTTGGTTAACCTGTGTGCTAAGGATGATATTAAGGCCGTCAAAAGACCTGAGAGGAAGAAAGACAACAGTGATACTACTGTCGACAGAAGGGGGAATAAAAATGCTCATTTGATATCAAGACTTGCTCGGAACAAACCTAAACAGAACATCGACCAAAATCCCATAGTGCCGAACGAGGACTCGGAATCCAATATTGAGTGTTTCTTGGCTGAGGAGTACCCCTATTCTCATGGCCTATTCTCTATGAAACCCTATGACTATGTCTCTAATTTACCATCGTGCCTCAAAAAACAACCCTAACTACCCGAGAATCAAGATGCACAAGGAAACCCCTGCTGACTTAAACAAACCCTCGCCTATGATACCGAAGCACGAGAAAACATCATGCGTCCAATGTAATGCTTGGATAGATTGTTATTACACCGAAATTCCCCTGTTGCAATCAAATATCAAATCGTTAGAAGAACGGGTGACAGTGCTGGCGAGAGAGAACAACAGGTTACAAGCTAGTGAAAATAAACAAAAAACCACCGGTTCGATTGTCTTCAGGAATGTCGAAGCGGCAACAGCCTTTGTCAATTCAAGATTATCATGACCGAGTTGCCCAGGTATGTGTTTTATTTTTCTTTGTAAGTTTGCTTGAATTAATTTAATTGATTGAAGTTGTTTTCAATTAGCTCTATTCATTTTAATACATTCGAAATGATTCTGTTATAGTTTGATCATCAAAAACGGTTATGTTGTGGATCCTGTACAGTAGATTCATTTTGCTAAAATTAAATGTAGATATGATTTGGTTATGCGATTTTGTCATGCCCATCTTACTATAAGCAATTGATTTGCTTTTTATTATGTTTTGCTTGCTTTTGAAACAATTTTGTTCGTTTGATTTAGGATAGTCAATTGGGTTTGATTTCGATTAGTTTCGTTTGTTTCTAATAGACTCAAAACAACCCTGTTGACTTCGATTTACCAAAAACGAATCTGTTTTGTATTGAATCGATATTCTCATTTGGATTTTGATTACATTCGACCTGTGCAAAAGATCTATTTGCTAAAATCGTGGAGCTGTGTTGATTGATGCGATTTTACATAACGATTGTGTCGGTCCCAAACTGGTTCGATTCATTTCTTCTGTTTTGATTTTGAAACAATGTTGCATGCCATGATCATTTGTATATGTTTGATATAGTTCCATTAATTTGAAATACAATACTGTTGATTTCGTTGTGATTCGACAACGATTTTGTTAATGGATGAGGCGACATAAACTATTGCATCAATGATTTGTTTAACCGGTTACAGTTTGTGTCGATTGAAATGGGTTGATGAAAATGATTTCATTGCTTTCGAATTATCTAAGCAATTGTTTTTACCCTGAATTGGTGATAACAAATGTTGGACAGAGTGCATGTATCTCTATTACCTTTCGGTTGACCACGATTTCGTTTGTTTCAAATTAGCATAGAATTTTTGATTTGAATGATTCGTTTGGTTCCCAATTACAATTAAATATTTGTTTAATAGTTTGAATATAATTCTGTAAGTTTTGGATTGATTTTAAAGCGATTCTGTGTTCAAATTAGACCAGCTACAGAATCACGAGATTCTGTAGCTAGTCTTAAGAATTAGATTTTTGTCAATTTTATCAATAAAATATCCTCTAAACCTGTATGTTTTTTTCTTCTTTCAGGTGCATACGAATTACAATGATCAATTGGGCATGCTGTGGCAGTTTAGGAGATACTTTGGATATGGTTTTTATTTAGGTTGTTAGCTTGAGTCAGAAATAGAGACTTGGGATATTATCCCAAGATTTTTGTAAACTGTTTTGACAATTCCCATAGGGATGTTTTACCCTGGGGGAGGTCTTTAAATACTTGTCATTTTTTGTAATGAACCCATCATCATCACTGTGGAGAGAACCAGATTATGGATTTATGATATAGACTGGGATGAAAGTTGATGTCTTGTAACAACTTTCGCTTTCAATATATCAAACTTTTGTTTCAAGTTTTTTGCATATCAGTTTGCAATTTATTATCGACTACTTTAGCTATTATAATTCATTGCATGTTGATGTGATTTGATTTATATTTTGTCCATATCTGATCTCTCTTATTTAAAAATATAGCAATCAGTCTATTTCAATTTAATGAATACAGGTTTATCTTTTTCATTAATTGAATTGTTTTCCACAAATTGTTGCACACAGATTTATCTAATTGTGATGGTTTGTAAATCATAAAAATGTTGTTATATTTTATGTCTTGTTTGTCCTGTCGTTTATATTTGAAAAGCACAACTGCCTCTTGTTTACGAGAAGTGCGTGGATAATCTGGTGTGGGTTTTCCTCCCACCGAACAACTGAATCAACTATTATACATAGGAAAAACCTGAAGCGTTACTTCAGGTCAATTTGTTATATGTTGTTTAATAGTTAATTTATTAGTGTTATTTAAGTAGTTTAGACATAT
>ML790130.1:128790-139796 GCA_009831015.1 Picea engelmannii | reverse complement strand
TGGTAGGAAGATATCAGGTTGCTCCTAAACAGAGTCATTTGCAAGCTGTCAAAAGGATATTCAGGTACTTAAAAGAAACAATGACTTATGGTCTGTGGTATCCCAAAAATCAAAGTCTTCAATTGACTGCTTATTCAGATGTACATTGGGCAAATTGTGTTGATGAGAGAAAAAGCACCAGTGGAGGAGCATTCTTCTTGGGTAATTCCTTAGTAGCCTGGCTTAGTAAAAAGCAAGGTTCCATTTCTTTATCAACCACAGAGGCAGAGTACATTGCTGTTGCTACCTGCTGCACATAGGTATTATGGATGATTCAGACACTTGCGGACTTAGAGGTAAAATACACTGCACCAATCCCTATTTATTGTGATAACACTAGTGTTATCAGTGTGTCTAAAAATCTTGTATTCCACTCCAAGACCAAGCATATCCCCATCAAATATCATTTTCTGAGAGAGCAGTTCACCAATCAGACTGTTCAGGTCCATTACATTCCCACCGCAAAACAAATTGCAGACATCTTTACCAAGCCCCTAGCCAAGACATCGTTTGAATATCTTAGACAGAAGTTGGGTGTCATTTTGTTTCACACCTAAAAGAGTCCATATTGTTAGGGGGAGATTTGTATTACTTAATTATCTAATGCCTCCTACATTTACTGCAATAGCTCAGGGGGAGCATGTCTCTTCTTTGTCATTGATGTCAAAGGGGGAGAAAAGAATTCAGGTGCTCTAGTTGCCATCAATGCCAAAGGGGGAGATTGTTGGCAAATATTTACCAAGTAGCGTATGCTTGTCATTGATGGCAAGCTCAGGAGGAACATCATTGAAGAAAATGTGAACAGCAAAGGCAAAGCTCAAGATACGGGAGTTCGCAGAGGAGAAGGAAGACAGAGATCCACAACCGTTGGATATCATTCAGAAAACCCGTCCGCCGTCAGATCGGACAGGAGCTATACGAGGTTTACCATCGGGAAAAGCCAAGGTGAAATCTCGACATAATCAGGACCGTCTATTTGGAAGGATGCGTGGCAGCGATCGGGCACCACTGGGAGAAGCTCGATAGGAGGATAGGTCTCAACCGTCAGCTCTGAGCGCAGGGACCCGACCACCGTTGGATCAATGAGAACCTGCAAGGTCTTTAAAGAGAGTGATGAAGGTTTGGCTACGGTCATGAGGATAATGGTCATATC
This sequence comes from Picea engelmannii, assembly GCA_009831015.1. Lineage (NCBI taxonomy): Eukaryota > Viridiplantae > Streptophyta > Pinopsida > Pinales > Pinaceae > Picea > Picea engelmannii. The sequence continues at coordinate 138,604 of ML790130.1, read as the reverse complement.
GACCAGGAGCGTAGTCATCGGAGTTTCGAGGATCGCGAGTTGGATATGTCAAAGTTCCTTGACAACGAAAACCCCGAAATCGTGATATGATCTCAACCGTTAAATCAAGAATTAGATCTGGTCTGTTGATTTCCTTCATCGGAGAATCGGGGATCGCGATTTCAATATGCAAAGAACACTTGACAACGAAAACCCCGAAATCGCGATACGCAATTTCACGAGTTAATCACAGTCGTTGGATAATAAGTGATCTAGACCGTCGATCCAACACACGTCAACATACCACGTCACCCAGGGACACGTGGCACAACCAGAGAATGACAGGTGTCAGGCAGATCTAACACTTCAGGCTCATGCAATTCACGAATCAGAGTGACACGTAGCAGGATCTAACACGTGTCAAACCACGTGTGACGTCAGCAGAGGCATCGGTGGAGAATGGGTGATGGAGAATGTGATAGATTTGAAAAGCGGATATCACCAGATTCGCAGGAGGGAAGGCGATGAGTAGAAAACAGCCTTCAAGACCAACAAAGGACTGTATGAATGGATAGTCATGTTGTTTGGCTTGAAAAATGCACCAAGTACCTTTATGAGGTTGATGAATGAAGTCCTGAGGGAATTCATTGGGAAATTTGTCATTGTGTATCTGAATGACATACTGATTTACAGTAAATCAGAGGCTGGACATCTGAAGCATTTGGCCATTGTGATGAGGAAGCTACAGCAGGAGAAGTTGTTGATAAATATGAAAAATTCCTTGTTTATGAAGACAGAGCTCATTTACTTGGGTTTTGTTATTTCAGCGAATGAGTTGAAGATGGATTCAAATAAGGTGGAAGTGATTAAAAATTGGCCATCACCGAGAAATATTTTCGAGGTGAGAAGTTTTCATGGTTTAGCTAGTTTCTACCAAAATTTCATCAGGAATTTCAGTGGGATTAGCGCAGCGATGATGGACACAGTGAAGAAGCGACATAAGTCTTTTCATTGGACAATAGAGGCTGAGAAAAGTTTCAATTTGTTGAAACGGAAGATCACGGAACAACCGGTTTTGGTGTTGCCAGACTTCCAGAAAACATTTCAGGTGAAATGTGATGCAAGCGGGTATGCCATAGGAGCGGTCTTGAGTCAGGAAGACAGGCCAGTTGCATATTTCAGTGAGAAACTAGATGAAGCGAAACTGAAATACTCCACATATGATAAAGAATTTTATGCTATCATATAGGCGCTGAAGAAGTGGAGGCATTACTTGATCCCAAAGGAATTTGTACTGTACAGTGACAATCATGCATTATAGTTTATGACTCAACGGGAGAAGTTGAATCAGAAACATGCAAAATGGGAAGAGTATATGCAGAATTTCACGTTTGTGATTAAACATATTTCAGGTATGGCTAACAAAGTGGTTGATGCTTTGAGCAGGAAGTGTTTGTTGTTGCAGGAGTTTCGAGTCAAAACATTGGGTTTTGAAAATCTCAAGGACATGTACGCAAGTGATGCAGACTTTGGAGAAGCTTATGAAGCAGCTGAGAATCCAGTTCTCAGAGATAGGAGTCCGTGGATAGATTATATGATCCAGGAAGGGTTGTTGTTCAGAGGAAATCAATTGTGTATTCCAAATTGCTCCATGAGGGAGAACTTGGTAAAGGAGAAGCACATTGGTGGATTAGCAGGGCACTTTGGCCACGAAAAAACATTCGCGAAGCTTAATGAGTCATACTTTTGGCCAGGGATGCGAGAAAATGTCAATAGATTCATTGACAAATGTCGGATTTGCCAGCATTCGAAGGGGAGAAAGCAGAATGCAGGTTTTTATCAGCCATTGCCCATACCAGAGAGGCCATGGGAGGCGATCAACATGGATTTTGTATTGGGATTGCCGAGGATACAAAGAGGTGTTGATTCCATCTTTGTGGTCATGGAAAGGTTTTCTAAGATGGCACACTTCATTCCATGCCAAAAGACCAACGATGCGACTCACATCGCGAATATTTTTTTCAAGGAGGTCATTCGACTTCATGGATTGCCGAAAAGCATAGTTTCGGACAGGGATACGAAATTCATTGGACATTTCTGGAGGACACTCTAGAAGAAGATGGGAACTAACTTGGTGTTTAGTTCTACTTATCATCCACAGATAGACGAACAAATGGAAGTGGTCAACAGAAGTCTGGGAGACTTACTGAGGAGCTTGGTGACAGAGAACCATAGCAGCTGGGATAGCATATTGCCACAGGCAGAATTTGCATACAACAATTCAATGAACCGAAGCACAGGGAAGAGTCCATTCCAGGTTGTATATGGGATGTAGCCGAGAGGAGTTTCTGAATTAAGGGATTTGGAACAGACTGCCACTAGCAGCGCTAGTGGAGAAGAGTTCGCTGAAGAGATGAAGGAACTTCAAAGTCAGGTGAAGGAGTGACTGTCAAAATCAAGTAAGGAGTACAAGTGCAGAGAAGATCATCATCGAAGGAAACTTTAGTTCGAAGTTGGTGATCTAGTTCTCACACATCTGAGGAAGGAAAGGTTCCCCAGAGGAACATACAACAAGCTGAAGATGAAGAAAATCGGACCCTGCAAGGTCCTGAAGAAATTCAGGGAAAATGCTTATGAGATCGAGTTGTCGGAGGGCATCGAAATATCCCCGATATTCAATATCACAGATTTATACTCATACAGGGCTGGAGAAGAAGAGACTGCAACTGAGCAACCAGTGATCCACTGGACGAAGCAGATACCGATAGCAGAAAAGCAGCAGATGGAATGCATACTGGACAAGAGAGTGGGTAAGAAGACCCGAAGAAAGGAATACTTCGAGTATCTGGTCAAATGGAGGGGCCACCCAGTGGAAGATGCCAGCTGGGAGGACGAAGCAGTGATACAGAAGCATGGATAGACCGTGCAGGAGCTCATGGACAGGAGCCCATGAATATTTTCAAGCCGAGGAGTATGATGTAGGAGCATCGCCAGCACCATCAAGCGAGCCAGCGTGGAGGCGGAAGACGGCTAGACCAACCAGCACCAATTTTGAAAATGATTTGGGAACTGTTGCGCAAATATTAAATGAGTCATTTAAGATACGGCGCACTTGTGCATTGTATTGGACCTTGAGCAGATAGCTCTCGTCCTTAGGCAGATAGTCGGCATTTAATTTAGTTAATGCTGGTAGATAGGATTTTAATTTTAGATTTGATAGCTTTAGAATTCGAGAGGGAAAATGGATATAGACACCCTCATTGTATCATTGTAACATTATCAATTTAGGAAGAGTAGAAGAGAAAACAAAGAACTGTGTCTGAAAACACCCATGTACAGGCATTTGAATTAATAGAAAGAAGCTTTGATTCAAATTCATGGTTTGTGTTGTTTCTCTCTGTATATGGTTGATGTGCTCATGAAGGTTTGCTTCTTGTCATGCATTTGCTTTTATATGATGTGTATGTGATTTCATGTATGAATTGAAATCTGAGAGGGTGAGCGAATGAGTTTCAATTGTTTCTCTAGTTGAGCCAGAGGATTCCTACAAGAGTGTAGTTGAATCGTCCGCAAGGAGTGCGTTGACAGAAGGGTTCAATTAGAGACAACTTTTGTTCTCATTTCCTCGAAGGTGCAGTTGGCACAGAAGCCGTGCAAGGAGTGCGCAGGCTGAAGAGGAAGTCTCATTCATGAATGTGAGAGAAAAGGGTTAGAGGACTGCTGCTGTAGGCGTGCGCAGAGTTAGGGGAAGCTCAGACCGCTGAAGTGTTTGCAGAGTTTCCGCAAGGAGTGCGAGCAAAGGGTTCCTTTTCTTAAGGGATTGAAGCTGGAGAAAGCTCAGGAGGAGTGGCACCTTCAAAAACTATTGAAGGACTGTACAGAGGGGTTCACATCAAGAATCCTCAAAGAGGAAGAAGCGACGGTCAAGATTTGTGGAGGGAATTCGTGAAAATCTTGGCAGCCATCAGATTAGCAAAAGTTGTGCCAGGGTTAAACCTTAGTGCATAGAGGAGAAATTCCGTGAAGGCATCGGGATATTGGGGCCATCGGGATTTTGATAGGCAAGAGAATCGAGACCTTGTGGGTTTCAAAAACCCGAAGGAGATCCTAGTCGTTGGTCTCAGGTAGGACACGTGTCAGAGGATCCAGAGGAGTCGAGATTCAGCTCATCGGGAATTCCGGGAGTATAGAACTCGTTGCATCAGGAAACACGATTTTGTGATATTCGATAGAGTGAAGAGGAAGCGGTGACGTGGAGGAGTAAGCCCCCATGTGCATCAGGGATCGATATATCAGGATTCTCGGTGACGAGAAAACCATTGCAGGAGGAATCGCAAAACTCTGAAATACGACGGCCATACAGTTATAGCGTTGAAGTGGAGGACAAGTGTTACCCATATCGGGGTTCAGGACTTGGAAAGTTCTGTGAACTAGTGCAACGGGAATCGTGATATCCCGATACGCGATTTCCCGATTTTCCACAGGAGTGTGGGCCACAGTGGAGGACAGGTGTCATGTGTATTGATGTACTGGCATATCGAGAGTCAGGGATCCACGAGGTAAATTGCATTCGACATCGTAAGTGCCGAAATCCCAATGGAAGGATTTCCGATAGGAATTGGAAGTGTTGACATTTACCCATTGGGTTTCGGGGTATTGTGAAGTGCGGGGTGTGTGACCACGAGACTCGCGAAATCACGAGGTTTGATTTCCCGACCATTAAGGGAGATCTTTGAAGAATTCCTGTGGGTAAGGAAAAATTCCCGATAGGGAATTAGAAGACCTTTCGAGTTCTTCGGGCCAAGGGAAGAGAAGGTCCTGTGAAAGCAGAGTACCTAAAGGTGCGGAAGTGCCAGTGAGGGTGCAGTTGCGTCACTACCAATCCGAGGGATGGAATTTAATGAATAAATTTTCTTCTTTCAATATAAATTCTATTCCTAGATTGAATAATTATGAAGTTGATCTATTAGCTAACGTAGCTTCTAAACTCTTTCCTGCAGAAGGCCTGTCCCCGGATGCATTCTCCGTCGAACTGTTGGTCAGGCCATCCGTTCCCAACAACATCACGAACTGGAGAGTCTTCGATGACGATCAATAGATTATTAGCTTCCTGCATATGGAATAAACCTTTCAAGGCACGATCATAGACGAATGCACTCACGATGACAATTTACACGATTTCACGGTAATACCAAATCCGATAACTCTTGAATGTTCATCGGACATGGTAAATTCGATCCCTAATTCTGTAGTTAGATTAGATAAATTTTACGATCTTCAAGATAAATTCAAAAAGTTGGTCAACTGTAAAACCAATAGTTCCTCGTTATCATATGAAAAAGTAAACTTAGGAACTAGTGACAATCCGTAGTGCATTAATTTAGGGGTGGGGTGTTCTCAACAAGAAAAAGATGCATTTATTAAATTGTTCAAAGAATTTAAAGATGTCTTTGCGTGAACGTATGATGACCTTAAAACTTTCGACCCTAACATCATACAACATGTCATTCCTATGAAACCCCAAACCTTACCCTTTCAACAGAAATTAAGAAAAATGCACCCTAAGCTCAAACCAACCGTCAAAAAAGAATTAAATAAGCTCCTAAATGCTAAGATAATTTTCCCTGTTAGGCACACTCAATGGGTTTCTAACCTTGTCCCTGTCCGGAAGAAAAGTGGGGAAATCCGACTATGTGTCGATTTCCGAAACCTTAATAGAGCGTCTGATAAAGACAACTACCCTGTCCCACCCATGGAACAGATCCTTCAACAGGTATCTGGTTCTGAGAGGCTATCTTTATTGGATGGTTTCTCAGGGTACAACCAAGTCCTGATGTCTCCTCCAGACCAACTTAAAACTACCTTCTACACTCCATGGGGCACCTTTGTTTATCGGAAAATGCCCTTTGAATTGATTAATGCTAGTGCTACTTTCCAGAGAGAAATGGAAATCGCCACTCGATTGTTATGGTTACTCTTGTTTATGCATTCATTGCGTTTCCAATTTAATTATAGTCGCACAGTTGGCAAGACTCCAAGATCTTTACTCATTTGGTATTCTTTAATTGTTAATATGACTTCATTTTTATGAGACTGTGATGATATCCTTATGATCGAATTTTTGATACATTGGTGTTTTGTTGTTCAATAGTCTTTCATCAATTTCTTTGACACATTGGTTTCATGAAAACGCATTGACGTTGCGGCTATATCCTTGGTCTAATAATTTCATAACACGCATATTTGACATGATCAAACCCTTGGTGTTGATTTAGAATCATTATTTTGGTTTTAAAACTATGCTAATACTATTGCTTGCACAAATGTTTGGTCGACTTATCATAGATTTTATTAATTGTTTAAATGGCATAGTTTTTAACCTATGCAATAGTGGTTTGAATCGTTATATACATCGTCGATTGTAGTGTGGGAAATGACTGTTTTGCATGGGTTGATCTAGCTCCACCACCTTCGCACATTCAGTCATTAATGCCTTTCCCTTATCCCGGGTTAACTCTGTATGTTTTCGGGTAAGCCCGTGAGCTATCAACCATGCGTATACTCTGTTCGAACCCTTGCCCGTTCATCCAGCTCACCATGTGCTCCTGTCTATGGCACTGGTGGTGTGCATAGAGCCGAATGGTAGCCAAACTCTGTTGCTATTTGATAATGCCCGTAAGGATTTAGAAAATAGTGGTTGACTGGTGTTTATACAAAGGTTCGAGGGTTTCAACCTTTCGGTTGCCCAACAATTCACCCTCAACTTTGACAGGTGCAGAGCTAAAGTCGGTGACATACAAATCGAGCTCAATGAGGAATTCATAAGCTCTTCTATAGGAATAGCATCTTTAGGCCAAATATGGTTTAAAAAATCCAAAGTCGACAAGGTGTCGTGGCCTTTACTATTCATATCAAGAAAGATTGTTTCCTGTGATAAAGGTATGCCTATTTCTACCCTCAAACCCAGCTGGCATGATCTTTTTTTTATTGTTAAATAGTTTGTGACCTTTGAAGGTCGGTATGGCTTGGTATTTTTGTATCACCTCCGGTTATGGATGAATTTCATGGGCTATCCTTTGAACATGCCACATTACTTCTTGCGTAGTCTTTACAAGATGTCTAAGAGATTCAAGCGTGAGAAGGATGATAGCAACCTTTTTCCTCATGGCTTGATTAGACTCATTATCATCCACCATTTAAACCTTAGTGGCGATAATTGGCAAGCCTTTCTATCTAGAAATGGCTTTGCTAATCCAGAGTCTGCTCAAATCGATAAGGTTGTGGTCAGTGAGACTTTGGCAGGAGCAACCGTGCCACTTCATATCCTTCTACCCCCTGTCAAACCCTTAGTTTACCCCGACTTGGACCCACCTAATGCCTTGGTTAAACCATGTGCTAAGGATTATATTAAGGCCATCAAAAGACCTGGGAGGAATAAATACAGCAGTGATACTACTGTCGACAGAAGCGGGAAGAAAAATGATTGTTTGATATCAAGACTTGCCCAGAACAAACCTAAACAGAACATCGACCAAAAGCCCATAGTGCTGAGCGAGGACTCGGAATCTGATATTGAGTATTTCTTGGCTGAGGAGTACCCCTATTGTCATGGCCTATGCTATAAAAAACCCTATGACTATGTCTCTAATTTAACCTTGTGCCTCAAAAAAACCCTAACTACCCAGGAATCAAGCTGCACAAGGAAACCTCTGCTGACTTAAACAAACCCTCTCCTATGATACCGAATCCTGAGAAAACATCATGCGTCCAATGTAACACTTGGATAGAGCATTATTACACCGATGTTCCCCTGTTGCAATCAAATATCAAATCGTTAGAAGAACAGGTGACAGTGCTGGTGAAGGAGAACGACATGTTACAAGCCAGTGAAAAGAAACAAAAAACCACCGGTTTGATTGTCTTTCGGAATGTCGAAGCGACAACAGCCTTTGTCAATTCAAGATTATCATGACCGAGTTGCCCAGGTATGTGTTTTATTTTTCTTTGTAAGTTTGCTTGAATTAATTTAATTGATTGAAGTTGTTTTCAATTAGCTCTGTTCATTTTAATACATTCGAAATGATTATGTTATAGTTTGATCATAAAAAACGGTTATGTTGTGGATCCTGTACAGTAGATTCATTTTGCTAAAATTGAATGTAGATATGATTTGGTTATGCAATTTTTGTCGTGCCCAGCTTAGTATATGCAACTGATTTGTTTTTTATTATGTTTGGCTTGCTTTTGAAACAATTTTGTTCGCCTGATTTAGGATAGTCAATTGGGTTTGATTTCGATTAGTTTTGTTTGTTTCTAATAGACTCAAAACAACCCTGTTGACTTAAATTTACCAGGAACGAATTTGTTTTGTATTGAATCGATATTCTCATTTGGATTTTGATTACATTCGACCTGTGAAAAAGATCTATTTGCTAAAATCGTGGAGCTGTGTTGATTGATACGATTTTACATAAAAATTGTGTCGGTCGCAAACCGGTTCGATTCATTTGTTCTGTTTTGATTTTTAAACAATGTCGTGTGCCACGATTAGCATGATCATTTGTATATGTTTGATATAGTTCCATTAATTTGAAATACGATCCTGTTGATTTTGTTGTGATTCGACAACGATTTTGTTAATGGCTAAGGCGACATAAACTTTTGCATGAATGATTTGTTTAACCGGTTACAATTTGTGCCGATTGAAATGGGTTAATTAAAATGATTTCATTGCTCTCAAATTATCTAGGCAATTTTGTTTACCCTGAATTGGTGATAACAAATGTTGGACAGAGTGCATGTATCTCTATTACCTTTCGGTTGACCACGATTTCGTTTGTTTCAAATTACCATAGAAGTTTTGATTTGAATGATTCGTTTGGTTCCCAATTAGCAATTAAATATTTGTTTAATAGTTTGAATATAATTCTTTAAGTTTTGGATTGATTTTAAAGTGATTCTGTGTTCAAATTAGACCAGCTACAGAATCACAAGATTCTGTAGCTAGTCTTAAGAATTAGATTTTTGTCAATTTTATCAATAACATATCCTCTAAACTTGTCTGTTTTTGTATTCTTTCAGGTGCATACGAATTACAATGATCAATTGGGAATGATGTGGAAGTTTAGGAGATACTTTGGATACGGTTTTGTTTTAGGTTGTTATCTTGAGTCAGAAATAAAGACTTGGGATATTATCCCAAGATTTTTGTAAATTGTTTTGATAATTCCCACAGGGATGTTTTACCCTGTGGGAGGTCTTTAAATACTTGTCATTTTTTGTAATGAACCCATCATCATCACTGTGGAGAGAAACAAATTATGGATTTATGATATAGAATGGGATGAAAGTTGATGCCTTGTAACAGCTTTCGCTTTCAATATATCAAACTTTTGTTTCAAGTTTTTTGCATATCAGTTTGCAATTTATTATCGACTACTTTAGCTATTATAATTCATTGCATGTTGATGTGATTTGATTTATATTTTGTCCATATCTGATCTCTCTTATTTAAAAATACAACAATCACTCTATTTCAATTTAATGAATACAGGTTTATCTTTTTCGTTAATTGAATTCTTTTGCACAAATTGTTGCACACAGATTTATCTAATTGTGATGGTTTGTAAATCATAAAATTGATGTTATATTTTATGTCTTGTTTGTCTTGTCGTTTATATTTGAAGAGCACAACTGCTTCTTGTTTACAAGAAGTGTGTGGATAATCTGGTGTGGTTTTTCCTCCTACCGAACAGCTAAATCAACTATTATACACAGGACAAACCTGAAGCATTACTTCAGGTCAGTTTGCTATATGTTGTTTAATAGTTAATTT
>ML790130.1:110267-128695 GCA_009831015.1 Picea engelmannii | reverse complement strand
TATATATATATATATATATATATATATATATATAGTTTAGATTTTTATGTAGGATTATTATTTTAGTTTCTTAGCTTAGATATTTTTTTAGTTTATTTCTTTCTCATAAAATTATAAAAATAAAAAAAAACAATAGTTTTGTTGTCTTAGTACAGTTTACAAATTATTTTTGCAGGTTTTCATTTAAATCTGTAATTTGTAGATATTATACATTTGTGATCAAGATTTAATTTTGTTGATAGTTGAATGTTAAATTTCATAGAGTTATTATAGTATTAGATAGTAAATTGTATATATTAATAGTTCAGATTTGTTTATTAGTTTGTTTTAATTGTTATTTTTATTTAGATTAGTTCCTTAGTGTAATTTTCATTTGTTTTCCTAGGACTTAGATTGGCCAACGGAGCCGCTAAACCCGTCAGGGTGGGTCATCCCAAACGTCTTGGGTTATTTAAACAACCCTGGACCGGATCCACTCTTCCAGTTGGCGAGCGTTCATTTTTGCCCCTACACAAATGGCGTTAGAAGGAGGGCCTAGAATTTATTAATCGCACGAGGCGGTCGTAAGACTCCTCCACCACCTAATCGCTCACCTATAGTGACAAGAATTCATTCAAATGATAACATTCCCTCTCAAACAGCAACCACATCAAACGAAGATCCATGGATCACAGTTGAGCCAACAACCCCAAATCCTACAGGTGGTGACATACAAGAGATTGTCTGTCAATCTCTTATAAGAACACATAGTGCCTTAGTCTGTTTGAGGAAACCAAATCGACCTTTGGACCAACCTTTAGATTTCTCTGATATCAGAGAACGACTCGGAGGCACTAACCTCACTGTGAACCCTACAGATCCAATCCTCACTTCTGCTGCAGGGGGATCTGGAATACCTCCCTCACCACCTCCCTCATCTCCTTCTTCTTCTGGAAAAGACTCCTCTGACGACGGCAGTTCCTCCTCTCAGCCTTCCACACTGCTTACACCAATGGCTAACCAGAAAAATCCTGCTAGACCTTGGCTCGACCAGGATGCGGTAGCCATACCTGGATATTAGCATCGCTTACCCAAACATCCGGAGAAGTGGCTTCCCAAGTTTGACCCTGACTCTAAACAGATCGCTGAAGATCACATTAAAATTTTTATGTTAGCCATTAGACTCTGCAATGTCGAGCATGAAGACGTAGTCTGTAGGTTGTTCCCCTATACTTTAGAGGGCAATGCATCTACATGTTACTTTTCCCAAGAACCCCATACCATCGTGTCTTGGGAAAAGTTTGAATCCTGCTTTTTAGAAAAGTTCGAAGACGGTAAGCCTCTGGAAGTCCTAGTCATGGACCTTTCTAACTTAAGAATGAACCCGAAAGAGAAAGTTAAAGACTTTAATCAAAGATTCTTAACACTTAAGAACCACATCCCTACAGATTCGATGCCTGTCGAGAATCTTATCATAGCATACTATACTAAAGGCTTTCATCAAAGTATAGCCATTTGGGTTAAAAGATCTAAGAAAGCCACGTTGTTAGAGACCTTCGAGGAGGCCAGCCAGATTGAAAAAGAAATACTTAGTCTAAAAGATGCTACTAACAACGAAATAGACACTAGTTCTTCTTCCAAGAAGAAGATCGAAATCCTCCCTATACCTACTCAAAGTAAAACACAACCTGAAAGCTCTAATTTAGAAAACTTAACTAAAGTCGTTCAAAAACTGTCAAATCAAGTTATTGATTTGAAAAGGATGGATGAACAAGCTTCTTCGAGCAAAGGGCCGTATAAAACCCCGTTCAGGAAGCCTTTTCCCACCAACCAACCTAATCTGAATACTGAGGGCCTTAATCTAGAAAGTCTACAATATGCCCTTCAAACAATCCTAGAAGCCCAGGATAACTTGATGCCTCCTGATATTCCTGAGGAGGTTGCTGAAAAAGAGACAATTCAAGAAGAAGAGTCTTCTCCAAACATTTTTAGACACTTCTCAGATAGTATCTTCCAGGCTAACTTCGAGACAGTGCATCCCTACAATACTAGGAGTAAGACAGCAAGCAAGCCTTCTTCTCAAAACACTACGAATTTACCCTCAAAGAAATCTAAACCAGCAGAGACTAAACAGAGTCATGTGAACCCCAACTTAGATTATGATTGAGTTGAAGATCTTAAAAAGTTAAGGGCTAACATTTCTGTTTATGAGTTATTCAAATTTCCATTTCTACTACAAAAAATGTTACAGAATATCGCAGAGAATGGAAAAAATGTTAATTCAAGAAATAATAAGGTTGTTCAGAACAAAGTTCCTTAGAAGGCTTCTACTAAAAATAATCCTGATCCTCAAGAGAAAGGAAGCCTTCCTGTAAATAATGTAAATAATGTAGATAAACTAGCTTTAGAAACTGCGAGTAAAAGGCCACAAACTACCACCCTTAGTACTCGCAGAGATGTACCTCCATTTTTGTTAACTTTCGAAATCTTTAATAGAAACGTGCACAATTGTATGGTAGACTCAGGAGCGTCATCCAATGTGATGCCATGGTCTATATGTCAGAAGATTAACGCTGAAGTTGAACCATCCACTTTAAAAATCATCCAACTTGATCGAACCAGTGTCAAAGTTGTAGGTGAATTAAGGAATGTGCTTATAAGATTATCATCTAACCCCAAATTTCATCAAGTCATCGATATTATTTTTGTGGATATTCCAGAAGTGTATGGTATGTTTTTAAGTAGGGACTGGTTGGAGCAGCTACATGGTTATTTCGCGACAGATTGGTCTCACCTATGGCTCCCAGAGAACAGCAAGCCCAAAAAAATCAAGGTAAATCGCGAACGCGACCTTAAGTTCACGGTCACATATCTGAACGATCCAAATGAACCATTTAAACCTTCTGTCGATTCACCCGAGATAAAAGGGTTGGATACCTTCTTCGGTAATTTCATGGCCAAGGCTTCAGCTATCACCAACCCAGAACAACAATCCGAGATTGTGGCATATGTGCAGCCAACAGCTTCTACACAACGGTCTCATGCACCCGATAAAAAGCAAATTTGGTCTCTTTATTTCGATGGGTCAAAGTCCAAAGAAGGAGCTAGTGCAGGTTGCGTCATTATTGATCACTCAGGTAATAAAACCCTGATTGCATGTAGGCTAGAATTTGAATGTAGTAATAACACAACAGAATATGAGGCTTTATTGCAGTGTCTCAGAAAAGCTTTAGATATGAACATTCAAAACTTGGCTGTCTTTGGCGATTCCAAAATCATGGTTAGATAGGTAATAGATTCTATCCACTATCTATCTCCACATCTTAAAAGATACCAATCCAAGGTATGGAATTTAATGAATACATTTTTTTCTTTCAATATAAATTCTATTCCTAGATTGAATAATTTCGAAGCTGATCTATTAGCTAACGTAGCTTCTAAACTCTTTCCTGCAGAAGGCCTATCCCTGGATGCATTCTCCATCGAACTATTGTTCAGGCCATCCATTCCCGACAACATCACGAACTCCTGAATCTTCATCGGACATGGTAAATTCGATCCCTAAGTCTGTAGTTAGATTAGATAAATTTTACGATCTTCAAGATAAATTCAAAAAGTCGGTCAACTGTAAAACCAATAGTTCCTCGTTATCATATGAAAAAGTAAACTTAGGAACTAGTGACAATCCGCAGTGCATTAATTTAGGGGTGGGGTGTTCTCAACAAGAAAAAGCTGCATTTATTAAATTGTTCAAAGAATTTAAAGATGTCTTTGCGTGGATGTATGATGACCTTAAAACTTTCGACCCTAACATCATACAACACGTCATTTCTATGAAACCCCAAACCTTACCCTTTCAACATAAATTAAGAAAAATGCACCCTAAGCTCAAACCGACCGTCAAAAAAGAATTAAATAAGCTCCTAAATGCTAAGATAATTTTCCCTGTAAGGCACACTCAATGGGTTTCTAACCTTGTCCCTATCCAGAAGAAAAGTGGGGAAATCTGACTATGCGTCGATTTTCGAAACCTTAATAGAGCATCTGATAAAGACAACTACCCTGTCCCACCCATGGAACAAATCCTTCAACAGGTATCTGGTTCTGAGAGGCTATCTTTATTGGACGGTTTCTCAGGGTACAACCAAGTCCTGATGTCTCCTCCAGACCAACTTAAAACTACCTTCCGCACTCCATGGGGCACCTTCGCTTATCGGAAAATGCCCTTTGGATTGATTAATGTCGGTGCTACTTTCCAGAGAGCAATGGAAATTGCTTTCCGAGGCTTAATCAATTAGTCCATTGTAGTTTACTTAGGTGATGTTACTATATTTTATAAAAACAAAACCGATCATCTAGCTCATTTACGAGTCGTTCTACAGCGATGTCGTAAATATGGCATTTCCTTGAATCCTAAAAAATCCATTTTTGCAGTAGAACAGGGTAAACTCTTAGGATTTATTGTGTCAAGTAAAGGGATGATTATCGACCCCAAAAGGACTCAATTCATCTCGAAACTTCCCCCTCCTACATCCAAAAATTCTATGCAGTCTTTCTTAGGCCAGATTAATTTTGTGAGGAGATTTGTCCCCAGCTTCACCGAAATGGTCAGGCCTTTGCAGAACCTAATTAAGAAAGACGCACAATATCATTGGGGACCCATAGAAAACCAAGCTTTTAATGCAATAAAAAAGGCCATAATAGATGCTCCTTCTCTCATGAGCCCCGACTTTTCCCAAGACTTCACACTCTACACTTTTGCTTCTGACCGTTCCTACGTTGTCGTCCTAACTCAAAAGAACGTCGAAAACAATGAAGTACCCATTGCCTTTATGAGCTCTTCTTTCAAAGGCGTGGAACTTAATTACCCAATGGTAGATCAGAAAGCCTATGATGTTTTCAAAGCATTCAAGAACTTTCAGTCTTATCTTTTGAAATCCAAGACAAATATTATTGTCCCTTATCCAGCCATCAGGAACCTGTTAGTGCAGAAAGAACTAGGTGAAAAGAGGGCGAACTGGGTTACTTCTTTACAGGAGTACGACATAGAAATTACCCCAGCTCAGATAGTGAGAGGCCAGGGGTTATGCAAGTTAGTTGTTGATTCAACAGCGGGATAACAAGAAGAAAGCGATAGGTCAAACCTAGGACAGCACGATCAAAATGTAATCTGTTGTGCACAAAACTCTGTCAGTCCCTAGTATGACAATATAAAATTCTGTCTTGAACATCGGTCAGCCCCCCGTCACCTGGATCCCACTAAAAGAAGAGCGTTGAGATTAATGTCTGCCTCCTTTCATTTGATTAATGGTATCCTGTTTCGTCAAAATTTTGATGGTGTGCTGATGCGTTGTCTTGAAAAAGACGACACAGAAAAAGTCTTACTAGAGTTGCATGCGGGAGAAGTTGGTGGTCATTTTGGTGGTGACACCATTGCCCATAAAGTTTTGAGAGAGGGTTATTATTGGCCCACACTTTTTAGAGACGCCCATGCCTTGTGTCGTAAGTGTACTATTTTTCAAAAAGCATCAGGGCGGTTACAGAAACCAGCCTTTCCTTTGCAGCCCGTTTTAGTAGACTCCCCTTTTCAGCAGTGGGGCCTTGATATCATAGGTCCAATCAACCCACCATCCTCACAACATCATAAGTTTATCATAACAGCCACAGATTAATTACCCGGTGGTCTGAAACTGTCGCATTAAGAACTGTGAATACCAGTCAGGTAATTGCCTTTCTAAATTCGAATATTATCACTTGTTTTGGTATCCCCGACTGTTTAGTATTCGATACCGCTTCTTACTTTTCGTCTCTTGAGATGAGCGAGTTCGCTTTGGAAAAAGAAATTAAATTGAGGTATTCTGCTAGCTATTACCCCCAGGGAAATAGATTGGCAGAATCAACAAATAAGAACTTGATTAAAATCATCAAGAGAACGGTGGCTGAGAATCACAAAAGCTGGCACAATGCACTGTTAAACGCAATTTGGGCCAATAGGGTAACACCAAAAACTGTTGTAGGTAATTCTCCCTTCTTTCTCGTTTATGGCAAAGAAGCAATTATGCCACCACACATTCTTCTCCCTTCACTACAGTTATCACAGAAAATACAAGAAGAAGACTATCCCCCTTTGGAAAACCGAATCAACGCTTTAATGAAACTAGAAGAGGTAAGAGCTCGAGCTAAACGTAAGTTAGATCAGCATCAACTAGTGGTCAAAAGATGGTTTGATTCTAACTCTGCCTCTGATAGGAACTTCAAAGTAGGTGATCTTGTCTTGAAATGGGACAAACCGCATGAGGGAAAGGGAGAGCACACGAAATTTCAAAACTTATGGCTTGGACCGTTTTTAATTGCTGCGAAATTGGGCCCCAGCTCTTTCCGATTGCAGAATCTAGAGGGGCAGCCTGACACCTATCCGTTGAATGGCCAAGCCCTGAAAAGATACTTCGCTTGATGACAACCCTTGTATACTATGTACATATTTTTCTTTTGTTTTCTTTTCTTTTGTTTTTTTGGTTTTGATTTCTCCTTTGCACTTATCAGTCTTTGTTTTTGGAAAAACACATACCTACATGTTGAGTTATTCGGACAAAGGAAACATAAAATTCCTTCACTGAAATGACTGTTGAAAGATTGTATAAACATCAATTATATACTTCTGAAATTTACATATGTATTGGCAAAAACTATTGTTTGAAAGAAGTCAATTGATTTCGATCTCTGAGTAAAGCCTGTCACGGTCATCTATTATCTTTTTACGTTGTCCCTATTCCTTAAGGGAATGACTCAGAAGATGTCTCCCTGCCTTTGAAAGTTGGTTCTGTAAATAAACCACCTCTGGATCTTAATGAAGGACGGTTCTAAAAAATTATGTTGAGCTCTGTAAAACAATATGTTAACATATCATAATTTTCAGCATCACCCCGCTCAACTATGTATCTTTAAAAAAAAAAAAATCAATAAAAGAGTTGTCGGAAGTGCTTGTAAACCCACCGGGATGCTGAACAGGTCTGCTGGCAGTGGGTAAATGCATGCATGACACCAAGAAAACTTCGTCGAGGTACTAAACAGGCCTGCTGGCAGCGAAGCAATGTCGGGTATATGAAAATTTGCAAATATGAAACCTCTTGACCTTAAAACGTCCTTTATTTTGATCCAGAACTTCTTGGCAGGATACGGATATTAGAGTGGGATAAATGGAAACCCTGTCGAGGCTATGGACGCTTGCTAGCAGCAGTGGCTCTGTCAACAGTATTAAAGATTTTATCTTTAATATCGTGGCTCTCTTGTCTTAAGACTGTTATCAGTTTTCATCCTTTAAACGTTGCTGGAATGTTTAATCATAATGATGTTTAGACAATCTTCTGGTTATTTTTGAGTTTGAATTATTCTTGTTATCCTAATATGAATTTGTTCTTTTGGTAGAGATAACTGCTTCTACCAGTGTGTCGCCATTGTTGGCAGCCAATTCACATTTTTATACTGTCCTTATAAGCTACCCACACCAGTGTTTTGTAACCCTTGATTTTCATCGCGATCTTTGAATAAAAACGACACTATTATTTCGTGCATTTGCACACTTACCTTTGTTCTCGTTTTCACGACTGCAAGCGTGAAAACTTTAATTTTGAAGTCACATTAAAATCGTCATTGGATTGTTATGGTTACTCTTTTCTATGCATTCATTGCGTTTCCAATTTAATTATAGTCGCATAGTTGGCAAGACTCCAAGATCTTTACTCATTTGGTATTCTTTAATTGTTAATATGACTTCATTTTTATGAGACTGTGATGATATCCTTATGATCGATTTTTTGATACATTGGTGTTTTGTTGTTCAATAGTCTTTCATCAATTTCTTTGACACATTGGTTTCAAACACATTGACGTTGCGACTATACCCTTGGTCTAATCATTTCATACAATGCATATTCGACATGATCGAACCCTTGGTGTTGATTTAGAATCATTATTTTTCTTTTAAAACTATGCTAATACTATTTCTTGCGCAAATGTTTGGTTGACTTATCATAGATTTTATTAATTGTTTAAATGGCATAGTTTTTAACCTATGCAATAGTGGTTTGAATTGTTATATGCGCTGTCGGTTGTACTATGGGAAATGACTTTTTTTCATGGGTTGATCTAGCTCCACCACCTTCGCACATTCGGTCATTAATGCCTTTCCCTTATCCCGGGTTAACTCTGTATGTTTTTGGGTAAGCCCGTGGGCTATCAACCCTGCATATACTCTGTTCGAAACCTCTGGTTATCACCTCTGGTTATGGATGAATTTCATGGGCTATCCTTTGAGCATGCCACATTACTTCTTGTGTAGCCTTTAAAAGATGTCTAAGAGATTCAAGCATGAGAAGGTTGATAGTAGCCTTTTTCATCATGGCTTTATTAGACTCATTATCATCCACCATTTAAACCTTAGTGGCAATAATTGGCAAGCCTTTCTATCTAGAAATGGATTTTCTAATCTAGAGTCTGCTCAAATTGATAAGGCTGTGGTCAGTGAGACTTTGGCTGGACCAGCCATGCCACTTCATATCCTTCTACCCCCTGTCAAACCCTCAGTTTGCCTCGACTTGGATCTACCTCATGCCTTGTTTAACCCATGTGCTAAGGATGATATTAAGGCCGTCAAAATACCTAGGATGAAGAAAGACAACAGTGATACTACTGTCGACAGAAGGGGGAAGAAAAATGCTCGTTTGATATCAAGACTTGCCCGGAACAAACCTAAATAGAACATTGACCAAAATCCCATAGTGTTGAGCGAGGAATCGAACTCTGATATTGAGCGTTTCTTGGCTGAGGAGTACCCCTATTCTCATGGCCTATGCTCTACAAAACCTTATGACTATGTCTCTAATTTACCCCCGTGCCTCAAAAACAACCCTAACTACCCAGGAATCAAGTTGCACAAGGAAACCCCTGCTGTCTTAAACAAACCCTCGCCTATTATACCGAAGCCCGAGCAAACATCATGCGTCCAATGTAATGCTTGGATAGAGCGTTATTACACTGATGTTCCCCTGTTGCAATCAAATATCAAATCATTAGAAGAATGGATGACAGTTCTGGCGAAGGAGAACGACAGGTTACAAGCGAGTGAAAAGAAACAAAAAACCATCGGTTCGATTGTCTTCAGGAATGTCGAAGCGCCAACAACCTTTGTCAATTCAAGATTATCATGACCGAGTTGCCCAGGTATGTGTTTTATTTTGCTTTGTAAGTTTTCTTGAATTAATTTGATTGATTGAATTTGTTTTCAATTATCTCTGTTCATTTTAATACATTTGAAATGATTCTGTTATAGTTTGATCATCAAAAACGGTTATGTTGTGGATCTTGTACAGTAGATTCATTTTGCTAAAATTAAATGTAGATATGATTTGGCTATGCGATTTTTGTCGTGCCCAGCTTAGTATAAGCAATTGATTTGTTTTTTATTCTGTTTGGCTTTCTTTTGAAACAATTATGTTCGTCTAATTTAGGATAGTCAATTGGGTTTGATTTCGATTAGTTTCGTTTGTTTCTAATAGACTCAAAACAACCCTGTTGACTTCGATTTACTAGAAACGACTCTATTTTGTATTGAATCAATATTCTCGTTTGGATTTTGATTACCTTCGACCTGTGCAAAAGATTTATTTGCTAGAATCGTGGAGTTGTGTTGATTGACATGATTTTACATAGCGATTGTGTCGGTCCCAAACTGGTTCGATTCATTTCTTCTGTTTTGATTTTGAAACAATGTTGCGTGCCACGATTAGCATGATCATTTTTATATGTTTGATATAGTTCCATTAATTTGAAATACGATCCTGTTGATTTCATTGTGATTCGACAATGATTTTGTTAATGGATGAGGCGACATAAACTAATGCATGAATGATTTGTTTAAGCGGTTATAGTTTGTGTCGATTGAAATGGGTTCATGAAAATGATTTCATTGCTTTTGAATTATCTAAGAAATTTTGTTTACCCTGAATTGGTGATAAAAAATGTTGGACAGAGTGCATGTATCTCTATTACCTTTTGGTTGACCACGATTTCGTTTGTTTCAAATTACCATAGAAGTTTTGATTTGAATGATTCGTTTGGTTCCCAATTAGAAATTAAATATTTGTTTAATAGTTTGAATATAATTCTTTAAGTTTTGGATTGATTTTAAAGCGATTATGTGTTCAAATTAGACCAGCTACAGAATCACAAGATTCTGTAGCTAATCTTAAGAATTAGATTTTGTCAATTTTATCAATAAACTTGTCTGTTTTTGTCTTCTTTCAGGTGCATACGAATTATAATGATCAATTGGGCATGCTATTGTAGTTTAGGAGATACTTTGGATATGGTTTTGTTTTAGGTTGTTAGCTTGAGTCAGAAATAGAGACTTGGGATATTGTCCCAAGATTTTTGTAAATTGTTTTGATAATTCCCACAGGGATGTTTTACCCTGTGGGAGGTCTTTAAATACTTGTCATTTTTTGTAATGAACCCATCATCATCACTATGGAGAGAACCAGATTATGGATTTATGATATAGATTGGGATGAAAGTTGATGTCTTGTAACAGCTTTCGCTTTCAATATATCAAACTTTTGTTTCAAGTTTTTTGCATATCAGTTTGCAATTTATTATCGACTACTTTAGCTATTATAATTCATTGCATGTTTATGTGATTTGATTTATATGTTGTCCATATCTGATCTCTCTTATTTAAAAATATAGCAATCACTCTATTTCAATTTAATGAATACAGGTTTATCTTTTTCGTTAATTGAATTGTTTTGCACAAATTGTTGCACACAGATTTATCTAATTGTGATGGTTTGTAAATCATAAAATTGTTGTTATATTTTATGTCTTGTTTGTCCTGTCGTTTATATTTGAAGAGCACATGTGCTTCTTGTTTACGAGAAGTGCGTGGATAATCTGGTGTGTGTTTTCCTCCCACCGAACAACTAAATCAACTATTATACACAGGACAAACCTGAAGCGTTACTTCAGGTCAGTTTGCTATATGTTGTTTAATAGTTAATTTATTAGTGTTATTTAAGTAGTTTAGACATATATATATAGTTTAGATTTTCAGTTAGGGTTATTATTTTAGTTGCTTAGCTTAGATAGTTTTTCAGTTTATTTCTTTCTCATAAAATTATAAAAATAAAAAAAACAATAGTTTTGCTGTCTTAGTACAGTTTACAAATGATTTTTGCAGGTTTTCATTTAAATCTGTAATTTGTAGATATTATACATTTGTGATTAAGATTTAATTATGTTGATAGTTGAATGTTAAATTTCATAGAGTTATTATAGTATTAGATAGTAAATTGTATATATTAATAGTTCAGATTTGTTTATTAGTTTGTTTTAATTGTTATTTTCATTTAGATTAGTTCCTTAGTGTAATTTTCATTTGTTTTCCTAGGACTTAGATCGGCCAATGGAGCCGCTAAACCCGTCAGGGTGGGTCATCCCAAATGGCTTGGGTTACTTAAACAACCCCGGACCGGATCCACTCTTCCAGTTGGCGAGATTTCATTTTCACCTGTCAACAACATCCTTCTACCCACAAATGGATGGCCAAACCGAGGTCATCAACCTAACGATCGTGCACATCTTTTGCATGTACAATTCCAAGAACCCCTGCAATTGGGATGAGACTCTTCCCTATGTTCAACACAACTACAACAGATCCATACTGTAATATTCCAAATATAAAAAAGTATGCAGAACATAAATAAATATATAGAAATGGAATATGAACATCAATATAATCAGAACACCACCACAATAATACCAAAATGATACCAGAAGAACACTAGAAAGAGCACTTCGATTACTGAGAGAAATGTTCACTTGCCTCTTCGAGGGGGAAACCTCTAGCAAAGCAGAGCTCTATTACAATAATATCTAAGACAAAACTTCTCATACCCTCGACTCCTATTTATACTAAATATGTCTATCAAAAGAACAATTTAAAGGAAGATCCTTATAGAAGCGAAAGCTTCTATTAGGTCTTCTTACATTGGAATTATTCTTCCTTATTGCTAGGCCTTATTAATATTGACCTTTATTACATGGAAATATATTATTCTACCTATGTGAGGGGTTAGGTCCCTAACATGTCCTCCCCCTTAAAAAAACCTTGTTCTCAAGGCTTGAGATGAGGAAATTGTTGCAGAATAGTAGCTAGTTCCCAAGTGGCATCTGTTGGAGTTGTATCTTTCCACTAGACTAACACTTCCTTGATGGTTCACTGACACAAACGATGCTCACGCTGGTCCAAAACTGCTTGTGGTTGTATCCAAATGGATCCTTCTTCGTCCAACTCGGGAAGGTCAGTTTGAGTTTGGCACTTAGTTCCAATCACCTTCTTTAAGCAAGAAACATGAAAAACAAGATGGAGCTTAGAATTATTGGGCAAAGCTAATTGATAGGCCACCTGTCCCACATGCTCTCAAACTGTAAGTGTTTGGTCAACTTCCTGAACCTTCGAGACACCTAGAAAATATGAGAGAACTGAAGGTGGATTTTTTCCATCTACTTCTTCAAATGGAGTCATGTGGGTAGTTGTATGGTAATAAGTGTTGTACCACCATTAATCTAGTGGTAACCATTGATCCCACTGATTTTTCCTTTCCGATGCAAAACACCTCAAATATGTTTCCAAACACTTGTTGACCACTTCAGTTTGACCATCATTTTGGGGATGATAAGTTGTGATGAGATGCAATTGGGTGCCTTGGAGCTTGAACAGTTCTTGCCAAAAATTGTTGGTGAAAGTTGGGTCGTGATAAGAAACAATAGAATGCAACATGCCATGAAGCTTGAAGACCTGATCCATGAAACGTTGAGCCACAGTGGAGGCTTTAAATGGGTTTTGAAGAGCACATAAATGAGCATACTTGGAAAGACGATCAACTACCACCATGATGACTAATTTATTTCTAGATTTAGGTAAGCCTACAAAAACTCCATAGAGATATCCCGCCAAATAGCAGGTGGGATTGGAAGAGGTTGTACTGTGCTAGGAGATTTGACTGTTTCACCCTTGTTGCATTGACACACATCACATTCAGCCACAAATTTATGAATGTCCTATTTCATACCATCCCAGAAAAAAGAACGTTTGACTTGGTCATAGGTTTTGGTAAACCCTAAGTGCCCAGATGTGGGTGTAGCATGAAGCTCATAAAGTACTGTGGATTTAGTTTTGACTGTGTACTTAAATACAAACAGCCTTTGTATCGAAGCTCATCATTGATACAAGAGTACCCTGGGGAGACTGGAGAATTGGACTGCAATTGTTGTATCAGTTGCAAACTTTTGGAATCTTGTAGCCATTCTTGGCGAACAGCTTGGAGCTAATCTGATACAATGAAGGAGAGATAAAAAAGGGACCCTTCATCTTCATATTTTTTGGAAAGTGCATCAACAACCACAATGTATTTTCCTTTCTTGTAAATGATCTCATAATCATATCCAAAGAATTTAGTCACCCATTTTTGTTGCTCGATGGAGGAAAGGCATTGTTCTAGAAAATACTTGAGACTTTGATGATCTATCTTAATTTGGAAGTGTTTCCCCAATAGATAAGGGCGCCAAAGATCCACGACATGAAAAATAGACAAAATTTCCTTTTCATAGATTGATTTTCCCAAATTTCTCTCTGACAGTTGTTTTTTGGTAAAGGCCAAAGGTCAACCCTCTTGCATAAGGATGGTGCCAATTCCTTTCCCAAAATCATCACATTCCAGGAAAAAGGTCTTTGTGAAATCAGGAAGGGCCAAGACTGAAGTGGTGCACATAGCCATCTTCAAGGTTTGAAAATCCTAAGCAACTGCTGGATTCCAAGTGAAAGAATTATTTTTAAGAAGAGCAGTGAGAAGTGCCACAATCTTTCCATAATTCTTAACAAACTTGCGATAATAACCTGTTAAACCAAGAAATCCATGCAAGCTTTTGAGAGTCTTTGGGTGAGGCCAATCTTGCATAGATTCAATCTTTTTAGGATCCACCTTGATACCGGCCTTGCCAACAATGTGACCCGAGTGCTCAACTTTCGAGGGGCCAAAAGAACATTTAGATTGTTTGAGGAAGAGTTGGTGCTGCGAGAATAGATGGATAATTTGATCTACATGGGAAAGATGATATTGCCAATTTTTATTGTAGATGACAATATCATCAAAGAAAAGTAAGACAAAATGATGGAGAAAAGGACGGAATACATGATTCATGAGGCTTTGGAAGGTGGAGGGGGCATTACACAGGCCAAAGGGCATGACCAAGAACTCATAGTAACCCTCGTGAGTTCGAAATGTAGTCTTGGGTATGTCAGCTTCTTGCATACGTATCTGGTGGTAGCCAGAACACAGATCAAGTTTAGTGAAGTAATGAGCACCACTCAGCTCATCCAAGAGATCATCAATGATAGGAATGGGGAACTTTTCCTTGATGGTGATATTATTAAGGGCACAAAATTCAGGACACGTGCGCCAAGTACCTTATTTCTTAAGTACCATGACCATAGGGGAAGAATAAGGGTTGGTTCTTGGGTGGATAACACCCGCTTGGAGCAATTCCTGCACTATTTTCTCAATTTCATTCTTTTGGGAAAAGGGGTGGCAATAAGGGAGAACATTGGGAGAAAAACTGTCAGGAACAAGGGGAATGGAATGATCATGAACACCACGAGAAGGAGGAAGGCCCTAAGGGGTGGAAAAAATAGCTTGATGTTTGGAAATGATAGCATGGAGGTCAAGATTCACAGAGGGTGTCTCAACGGCTTGAATAGAATGGAGTTGAGAAATGATATTGGAGTGGCCTTTCTTGAGGATATTTTCCATACGATGGGAACTAATGATCTCAGGAGAACCAGTTGTGAGACCTTAGAATTGATACTTTTTTCCTTCATGTTGGAATTTCATGGTTAATTCCTTAAAATCCATAAGAATGGGACCCAAAGTGCATAACCATTCAACACCTAACACAATGTCACAACCTCCCATGTCAATGGAAAACATATGATATTTCAGTTGGTAATGTCCAATTTGAAGACAAACATTTTCACACCACCCACCACATTTCATGGACCCACCATTGGCTATCATGATTTGAAAATTATTGACAACACGAATATAGAAATTGGTTTCCTAGGCAATGCAATGATGAATAAAATTGTGGGTGCTACCACTATCAAAATAGATGATGACCTTCTTGTGGTTAATGCAGCCAATGAGATTCAGAATTTGGGGGGTCGAGAAGCTAGTGAGGGCATGCAAGGAAATAATTGGGTCAACTTCAAGTGGGTCAGCAGGGTCTTGGGTGGCATTGGGAAGGGAGGGTTCTTCAACAAGGGGAACTATCACATCCTCTTTAGGAACATATTCTGAGATGGCCATAAAGGGTAGGGATTCTCTCCCTGAGTTTAATGGAAAAATGTAACTCTCTTCTTTGGGGTTTCTCCCCCTGAATATGTGGCACTCAATAGTACTTCATCCTTATTTTTGGTCTTTGGGACTTTTTCTTCCTTGGAATCATTTTGTGTGGCTTCTGTCCTCTCTCTCTTCTTCATGTCTAGGATGTTTATGTTGTTTAGTCTTCTTGTTGCAGTTGCAACCAATCTTCCTGAGTTACCTTCTTTGATTTTACATTTTCAGGAGTCAAACGTAAGAGTGTATCCTTGATCACACATTTTACTAACACTGAGTAGATTATGCTTCAAGTCTTCAACCAATAGGACATTCTTTTCTTTTACATTTTTTCTTCCAAGTTCTACTACATATTCTCCAAGTATTTTGGTAGATGAGTCATCTCCAAATGCAATAGTTCCACCCTTTTGTTGGTTGTGGAGCCTGATTATCTTCCTGATTTAGAGGTCTTTTACTTTCAGTCGTGTTTATACCCCATGAAGTATTTACACCCCAGAAGTATGTACACTCTTCCATGTGGGGGAGTGCATAGGGGGGTACCCACTCTGCGGGGTTCGAGGGGGCTATCTCCCTGACTGGGGGGTCTAGGGGCAAGCAGGCCCCCAGCGGGGGTTCAAGGGCGAAGCCCTCGAAGAAAAAATTTCCTTGTAAAAGTATATTGTAATTTCATTGTAAATCTGGACAATTAATTATAAGGTCACAGATCTAACGATAGAGATTATGTTAGGGTTTTTTTCCCTAGAAGGCAACCCTCTTTTATAAGGGAAATGTATTGCGGCTATGTAGGTTGGCAAGTATTGTATTCTGAGAGAGGATACTGTGAGAGAAAGAAGAGGAAGTTACAACGAGTTTTGTTGTAGGTTGTATCCCTTCATTTTGTTGGATAATAATAAAGAAAGGACCTAGAAATTTCTCTGGTGGACATATCCCACACTGGGTGAACCACGTAAATCTGTGTCTCTCTTGTATTGTGTATCTTCTGTGTTTTATTTCTGCATTTGTTTTATTTTATTGCTCCGCGGTCCTGTTTTTCTAACACCTTTCTCTTCTAGCTAATGAATTTGTCTTGATCCCTGTTCATGTGTGAATAACATCCACTGTCTATGCACCATTCATCTTCTACTCTACATTCTTCAGCGGTCAATGCTATTTGACAATATTCATTGTTTGGAATCTCTTTCCTTCTCCATATTGTGGTTGGCATAGGGACATCTTCATTCATATATCTGCAATCTCGTGCTTTGTGACCAAGATAATTACATTTGTAGCATGCAATATGTTTTTCCATCAATGGGGAAAATGAATTATAAATTATGTTGACAAATCCACAATTATTTCCATATCTTATATTTACACCATTCATGTTTCTTGTGTATGTGTTCCTTTCATTGATTCTACAATTAATTTCCTTATGTACAAAAATTTTGCAAGTATAACAATGACCAAGAAAGAAATTTTGATACCTTGGAGTAAGTGGGCTTCTTTGTGATGTAGTCCATCTGGGTTCATGATCTATTCTTCTATAGTTTCCTTCATATTGATTGAAACTTCTTTGATTCCTGAAGGTAGGAGGTCTTATTGTATATTCATCTCTTTTGTAATCATTCCTTCTTTCTGGTATCCTGGTCCACTTCTCATCAACTGTCTGTATAGCTCTTTATTCAACCTTCTTGTTGGTATTTGCATCTTCTTTGTATGAATTTTCAGCCATGCATCCAAGATGTGTTAAGTCTTTTGGCACTTGAGAGTTTCTTAAGCTCTTCCTCAATGAGACAACTTCTTGTTCAATTTTCTCACAATCTTCTTCTGTCTTCATCATTTGGACATTCCTTACTTCTCATATTCCTCTTTCTTCTTCGACTAGAGTTTTCAAGGAAATTGTGTCTTCTCTTAGTTTCTCAAAGTCTTCTAATTATTTATTCAAGCTTACAACTGTCGTTTCACAACTAACCAATTCACTTCTTAGTTTTCTTTGCGTGTCTTTTAGCTTGCTATTTTCAATCTCAACATGCTTCAATTTTTTAAGATTCTCATCTTCTTGTTGGATAATTGTTTCTTCATGATTTTATTATTCTTCATTGGAATTTTCTTCTTCAGTGTCATTTCTTTCAATCCTTGGATGAGGACATTCAAATTCAACATGACCTACTTCTTCACAATTAAAGAAAAAGAATTGACCTCTATTTTCTTCTTTGAAATCTGAGATGTTGTAATTTGCTTCAACTTCTTCTTCTTCTTCTTCTTATTCTTCTGCTTATTCCCTTACATAAAGGTCTTGTAGCTTGTCCCAAATCTCTTTTGATGATGCACATGATCCCACCTTGGATTTCGCTGAATTTGTCAATCCATCCAGGATGGTATCTATTGCCAATTTGTTGTTCCTTTTTGCTTCCTTCTGAGCTGCAGTCTTTGGTTTCTTCAAAGCATTGTATCCTAAAGCAACTGAGAACCAAACATCTGCCCCAAGAGATTTCAAGTAAGTTTCCATTCTATTACTCCAGTATTCAAAATTGCTTCCATCAAATGGTGGAATCCCATTTAGAATTTTGTCTTCCATTTCTTCTTAGGATCTTCCTTCCAATGGTTAAATTGTACTGAAGGTAACCCGCTCTGATACCAATTGTTGATACTGAGAGGGGGGTGAATCAGTATCAAGTAAAAATTAAAACCTTTTTCAACTTATACTTAAACCATTCAATTATATCTAATGATAAATGAACAATAGTATAAGAGTTACACCAATACACCACAATACACCATGAACAATATATGGGAGATAATCAATAGTTATTGTTCAAGGGAAGTAATGACTTCCAAAGGTAGCTACAACTTTCAAATGTAAAGGGAGGAATAAACCTCCAAGAGGAAGATACAATCCTCCAATATCAAGAGAGATTTGAACTCTCCATC
Source organism: Picea engelmannii (assembly GCA_009831015.1). Lineage (NCBI taxonomy): Eukaryota > Viridiplantae > Streptophyta > Pinopsida > Pinales > Pinaceae > Picea > Picea engelmannii. Next base: position 110,357 of record ML790130.1, on the reverse strand, counting down.
CTTGCCCCTTCCTTCCACCCAAGAATATACGAGAGATAATAAAACTTTACATTAAATCATCACCATCAACCAATCATCACATAGAACCTG
>ML790130.1:60388-72554 GCA_009831015.1 Picea engelmannii | reverse complement strand
GGGGTTTCTTTTTCGTAAATTTAGTCCCTCGGGCCCGAAAAAGGAATAAAATCTTACCTGAGGATACTCTTCTAAAGAATGGGAATTCAATAGAGTATTCCTTTGTTCGTACAGTTGACCATCCGGACCGAAAAAGGGGTAAAATACCACCAGATAGACGTGACTTCAAATTTCAGTTTAACGAGCGTGAAAGGTCACAAGATCGCTCGGCAATCTTTTCATTTTTAGAGGGTCTGAAAATGGCTTAAAAGGAGACCCGTTTAAGGAATGTTCTTCTGGACCAATTTAATGAGTGTGAAGAAACAAGGTCACTCGACAATCTTTTCATCTTTAAGGAGTTTGAAAAGGGCTTAAAGAAGACTCCATAATAGTTACTTTTCTCAGTTAATTCAGACGAGATCAAAAAGCATAAATGCAGTCTCGACGGATGTTTCTTTCAGATCTCAAAGAAAGCTTGGAAAACAACAAAGTTAGCTCATGATAGACTCTTTGTGGGTCGATGCCTGGAATCTCCTCGAGGGAGTTGTATGCTCCGACGAAAACATTGTGTATGACGTCGGGGATTCTAGATATATTGATAGGTATCATTTCAGCAACAGTTGCCATATTACCCTCAGCATAGATCTTGTGTGTAGCTAAGGGATTAGTATGACAAGACCTATCTCCAGTCATAGTCACGGTGAATTCTCCTACTTTGATTCAGCTTAACTTTGGGAGGAAATATGATCTGTGATGAATATCTTCCCAAGGTTTGTCCGGACTAGTCATTGCTTCGATCACTGCTTCATCCGAAGGCAAGACCAAATCTAACGAATCGGTGTTGGCGAGAGAACCCTGAGCCCAGATAGGCTCTAGAGGTGGATCCAAATCTTGTGCGGGAGTTGGATCAGGAGTAGTTGAAGCTTGCTGGACTAAAGAGTACGCTACTTCAGCGGCCGACAAGGGCATGGACATGCCAGAGTGCCCTGTCTCATCCATCGTTGTTGATGGGGAAGGAAGAGTCCACGGATCCTGAAAATAAGTCGTGCGGAATGACGAAACATGAAAAATCTCAACCTTGTGGTGAGTCGATATAAACTTGACATCGCCATGAGGAGGTGGGTAATCGAAAGTACCCATCAAAGATGGGCAAAAACTAACTCCTACGTTAACGACACCATCTTGAGGATTATCAATCATGGGAACCGTGGATGCCCCCAAGGCTGGGTCAGGTCTAGAGAAGGACAATTGATCAATGGTCACTATCCGACCCTTGTGTGGGAACAACAAGACTCGGAAAACTGTAGTGACCACAGCTTGCATAGCATAAGTCCAACTACGACCTAACAAGAGATTGTAGTCGAGGGGGGCATCGACTACCTCTACTTCGACGCACACAGTATTCCCTCCTAACTGCACAGGGAAAGAAGGAATGATGCCATGTGGTCGAAATGAATGACTGTCGAACGCAGTGAGGAGAGTAGGTGATGGAGACAACTCGGGCTGACCAATGGCTTTCCAGCATGCTAACAACATAACACATGTAGAGGCGCCCTCGTCGACCACCGTGCGAAAGATATTGCGTGTAAAATTTTTCGTGGGATGAGCCACTACTATATGAAACGCGACGTGGTAAGGCAAACGAGGTTTTAAGTCAGTGGTATCTAGCATGATGGTACCCGGGTTACAAGTCTCAGTAGAGCCTAAAGCAGTCAACAAGGCTTTCCTCTGAGCAGGGCAACTTTGGAGGACCTCCAAAGCGGGCATAGCACAAGGGGTTTGGGATAAATATTCCACCACAGAGTAATTCTGGGCGGCCCTTGCATTTGGATTGTGAGAAGCTCTCTTAAATGCACCTTTTGGAATGTGTGTCATTGTTTCACCCAACATCTTCTCGATCTGTAGAGGAAGAGATGGGTTCTCGGCTTCTTTGCCCTTCTCAGAGGCGCTTGGTTTACTATAGTCATGTGCTCTAGTCGTTATTAAAGCATCACCCCTAACCATATATACATTCGTGGTTGAGGAGTTATTTGGAGGAGGGCAGGTTTCTTGGCTGCCCCCTTCGGCACTTGTAGAGGCTTGAGTTAAATTTTGCCCATGTTGAAAGGGATTAGTCAACACGACTTGTTGTTGCTGTGTGACAAACTTCTGGGCCTCTGCAAGTCGAGGACATAGATGGGTCGGGTGATCTTCTGCACACAAGTTGCACGAATACCTCGCCTTCCTCTTTTCCATTGTGCCCTCGCCAGCATTATCAGTGGGTTTTTTCTCCCCCTTACCCTTCTTTCGTTGTTTTTTCTTCCCTTCAGGCTGCTGGTTGGCCTTTGGATTAGTCGTCTTCACGGAGTGTACTTCCGACGTTTAGGTAGGAGGAGCAGCCAAAGCAGTAGTCTGGCTGGCCACTGAGTGTTGTATGGATAACTGTTGCAATTGTTTTGTCAATTACTCAGCTGGCTTGGTTTGGGCTGAACCAACAATACCATTGGCATGTGGTCCGGCTCTCTCTCTAGTTTTATCCAGTATTTATCGTGGAGCATCCGGCAGGATGTTGTATAATAAACCAGACTGAGAATAGATAAGCTCAAACTGTTGAGCCCTCATGATGGCATCTTCCTCGGAGAAAACCCCAGAAGTTGTGACATCTTTGGATAATTGGGCGACTAAAGACTTAAGGAACCACTCAATCAGGAATGATGGTGGAACTGGCACTTTGATTAGACTCTTTCAGCATCGCCACTCTCGGATATGGTCAGAGATATGGTCTGTTGTCGTCTGTTCGAAATTAGCAAGCATTTTTGTGCCCACGTCGTATCTCACAGGTAACTGGAAATGGTTAAGGAAGGCCATAGCCAGTTCACCAAAAGAAGAATATCTTGAGCGATCAAGCTCGATGTACCATTTCGCGGCACTCCCAATAAGAGTGTGTTGAAACAATCGCAACTGGACAAAGTCATCTTTCAGTGAGTTAGATGAACACCAAAGGTGGAAAGTAGTCACGTGATCACCTAGATCTTCGTTAGGCTTGGCCTCGAACTTTGGAATGTCTGAAGGAAACTTCGTTGGCATAGGAGGCCAATGAGGATCATGACACATAGGATCATTTAACAACCATGTCAAATCGGGCAAGTGTAACGTTGCCAGGAATGGTAGTTTAGGTTGTTGTTGATAGCCTGGGAAAAAGGGTCCTGGAATTTGACTGGCAGCAGGTTGCCAGGAAAAGTTTGGTTTTTGGCCTGGATTCTGGTAGAAACCATGGCCCTGATCGGCGTAAGGGTTTTGCATCTGAGGAGACATCATTGGTTGATTCCCCATGAAGGACATAGGATGTTGGGCATTCATCGTGTTTGACGGACTTTGGGAAGGATTACCCCATGCCGGTCCCGATGGGAGAGGCATAGAAGTCTGTCTGGGGTTCCATTGACAGTGGAAAGAATTACCCCAGAACGACATTCCAGAGGAAGGAACGGATCCTTGTCCTGAGTTCCAAGGTCCTGGTATATGTGTCCCCGACGCAGGAATAGTACCCTACGCCGGAGTAGACTGTCCAAAAATGGGTGTGCCCCCAGATGGGAAAGCAGTGGATGCAAAAGTGTTATTACCAAACGTCTCGTTCCAAACAAACGATGACGAACCTACCGACAGAGTTTGCGTAGGTGTTCCTTGACTCTCGGCTCCAAATGAACTTGTGTGTGTAGGCTTCCCGGCGGACTACTGATGCAGGCCACCAAGCGAAGGGGACGAAGGAGAGATATGACCTCCAGCGTAAGGAAAAGCATTAAAAGGGATAGGAATGCCCCCAAGTTGACCTTGCAGAGGAGCATTAGAGCTCCCTGCCCCCAGACCCAAAGTATGTAAAGTGGAGTAAGTGAGTGCATGACTGTACCCGAACTAGGCATACCATATGAGAACGGAGGGCCTGTCGCACTAGGTGTGAAAGGAGGTGTCACCGCCACAATAGATGGGGATGGGCCACTGTGCAACGTAGTTGCGGTCGAGACCGTAGTGGCTCAGACCGAGGATGGAAAGTTAGGAGATGCTTCTCCTGTGGTGAAAATGGTGATTGGAATAGAAGAATTCCCAGAGGAAGTAACAAGGTTTGTTGCCATAGCTATGTGAGGCACTAACAGGCTTTCGTAAAATTGAATTGGCACAATAACTTGCGGCCAAGTATCAGTGGTTCGGGTTTCAACCAACCCAAGATTGGAGGTTAATTCCTTTGGGAGTTGTTCGGGCTCAATGGTTTGAAACCCGGTTGCTTCAAAAGACCCTTGTTGGTCTAGCTTCCGCCTCAGAGGCGGCGGGGGTGGCTCTAGTATCACCGGCGGCAGGCCCAAAAGCCTTCGTGACCGACGAAGCTCTGAATCCTCCACTGTGTGAGAATATCCACGACACGCTAAGGTATTCTACAGGTTCAAACATTAACACTCACTAAAAGAAGCCCCTATGAGATAAAACAAGCAATCACTAACTATTTTGAAGAACAGTTACAACAACCAACACTAGAGCAACTTACCGGTGCAAGTGCAACTCGAAAACGGAAGCACCCTCCGGGTATACTCTGCATAGCATGGCCCGATGTTTGTCCTAGGTACCGTGGTATGCCCCCGCAGTCACCTGTGTATGTCCCTAGAAAAGATTGGCAACTAGTTTTCCAGCACGTGAACAGTCACCAGGCAGGTACAGTTGATAGTTGGGTAGACCACAATGAGCAGGGTATCAAGCCCGAAACCTGTCAAGGGTATCGAGAGAAAATGGTCCGGAAGACAACTGAGGACCTCGAACGGATTCGAGACCCACAAAGCCCCGTGGCAAGTGAAAATGATGGAATCCCTTAACAAATCCTCGATATGTGTTCTCCACTACGCTCGGTCCATCTTTGGAGGGGTTATCCGCTACCTTTCCTTACGCAACCTCGTGTTTATCCCCTATGTTAGAGGGGGGTCCCGGATAAATTTCATGCAACTGGACTTCTACACTCCCTATTGACAGACTCCAATGTTTTGTTTGAGTGGCCTTGGATAATTTACTCTCCAACCTATTCCAAGGCCCTAGTCCTGAGCTAGTGTATGAACCCTATAAACAAAAGAGTCTAATAGATTTTTAATTAGTGTTTCTTTTAATGGGCTTTTTACGTCACAAGGTATGAAGGTGAAACTGATGAGGTTTAAATACTCAAAGCAAAATGAACAAGAAATGCTTGGAAACAAAAACTTTTACAAAAATGCAAAAACCAACAACTTTTCAACAAGAAAGACTTCTTTTTCTTTTCAATTTTTCTAAGATTTCATGCAGCAAACATAAAGGAATTTCGCTCAATCTGCGAGCTACTTATGCTCTAAATGCACTGCCAAAACTTATGAAAAAAGACTTCTTCCTAGCTACTGATGCAGCAACGCAATCTTTAAACAAAGAAGCAAATGAAAAAGAGGTAATTTTTTTTTATTTCAGTGCTAAATGAAGCAACAAAGGAAAAATGCCGACAAGCACAAAACCAAGAAAACAAAATAAAATTCTGGCTTAAAGCGCAGATCGCGAAGAACCAGAGCAAAGACGTACTATGGCAATCAAGAAAGCACCGACTCTTATGCTTGTCTAAAAACCATAAAACAAAAACTTTTCATTTTCTTTTTCTTTTTATCAACAATCAATTAAGAAAAAACTCGGCTAAGGATGAGAGGCCCTAACCTACTGACTGTGCAGCCCTAGACTCAAACCTCTGAGAGGAATACTTCTCACCATAGGAGGGGATGACTGCCCCACCCAGGCTGAAAAGCAACCAGTCAAGCCCGCGACTGTCACCGAAACAGCACGCGTGCAAATGCGTGCTGAGCTATAACAGCGTGCGGGTACCCACGGGCAGAACTAGAACAGACCGCGGGTCTGTATAAATGCTAAGACAAAACAATACACAGGCAGCCCAGACCTGAAAAAGGCCTCTGGTATTGACAACCAGGGTCTCTTAAAGGCTTGGATTCTTCTTCTTCATAGAAAAGAAAAATAATTGCAAAAAATAACAGACGCAATAAAGCAAACTGAGGCAAGACTATGAACCAGCAAGACCCAGACAAGATCCAGAAAGCCCCCTGAGAATGTAAAATTCTGACAGGGAAGAGGAGACTACCTCTTAAGCTCTCTGAGCCCTACACACTACTGAAACCACTACAGCAGGCGTTCAAACGCGGGATGTAGAAGGTTAGGGTGCGGGTTACACGCGTGCAGGCCTTCTGCAGGCTGCGTGTACCTCTGTGTGTCCCAATAATAAATGTCAAGCACATTCAAGGAAAAACTGGTATAAAGAACCAGGTTCCCTGCTAGCTCTGACCTAACAGAAAACAGACAAACAAAGAAACAAAGAATATGATCCTTTAAACTACCCAAAAACCTCTACCAAATCCGGAAACCCTAAGAGTATCTTCCCCAGTGGAGTCGTCAATTCTGTTGTTGGGAAATAATACCCTACAGACTACCAAGCTAGGGATAAACTTGCATGCAGATCATGACCCTTAAGAAATCACTTTTCACCTATCACCCCAAAACTCAAACCCCTTTTTCACACACAAGCATGGAAAAGACCTACTAACCTTTTTACTGATGTTTGGAGTAGATCCTTCGTTGCGCTTTGTCCGCTTGCTTACGCTGCTCCTTCCAAAGACAATCCTTCAACCAAGACAAAACACTACGCATGCATGCTATTTTTCTACTTGAGGGTTAGAGATTAAGCATAAATCAAATAAAACATATATCACTCGTGCATTGGGACGGGAAAAGTATTCTTTTATTAATCTCAAGATGAATCAACCTACAATAATGATAGAGACCGGCCACCGTTCCTCGATCCTGATCCTGGGCTCCTTCTCTTCTTTGTCCTCCAACTGCTTTGCTTGAATTCTCCTTAGGCTTGAGGAAATGCCAAAGGGTTGGGACAAACGGATTCGGCAATTGGGAAGAGTTTCTTTGCTATGATTTTCCTCCTCCAAATAGTACCCCTACCCCTTCTTTTATAGGCTAAAAGGAGCTAGGATTTTGGACGAACTCTTGTCCATGCATGGCTGGGAGTTTCAGTTAACTGACCCATATCTTTTTGTCCCATTGGCAACTTTCCATTTTTTATGATTCTGAAGGCAAACACGGGCTATAGTGGGCCTGCTAGCGTTTGCCCGTGGGATATAGTGGGCCTGCTAGCGTTTGCCCACGTGCTGTAGTGGGCCTGCTAGCATTTACTTTTTAAAAATGGAGTTTTTAGAAGAGTTGTTCAGTAGTGTTTTGGCAAAGAAGGGATATGAGTTGGCCTGATGCCAGGTAAGCATGTGTGGTGCAATTTAGGGTTATAACATTCATGTGTGACCGAGTTTTAGTGTATGAGATATGTAGACAATGCAATACATGATCCCTATTCTTCGACAATAAAAGAAAGAGGAAATTTATCACTATGCAACTCAAAATTTATGGGATTATCGTCAAGATCTCATTGAAATGGTTGGATTCTTTGAGTCCTTGTTAAGAAAGAAGTGGAGGTAATTGGAGGCTTTGACCTAGAAGGAATTTTTGTGGTCAACATGCTATCCATTAGTTACCCCACAGTATTTAGTATGGTGCAAGAAATTTTTCAAGGGGGAGACGACAAGAAATAATCTCTTGTCGAAGGAAAGGTGACAACCATCTGAAGCAAAATTTCACCCAGGAGAAAGAAACAACCAATTCAGGAAGATCCACGTACTGAGGTGAGTTCAAATGTGGGTACTTATGTATGTGAATTCCCATAGGAAAAAAAAATCCTTATGTATGTGAATTGTTCTTCAAACACACAAAATCCTTTCCCTTTAAGGGATTCCATTTCTACCTCTATGAATATAATATGAGTATATATACTAGTATATATACCAAGTATATATATCGACACATATACCTAATATATATATTGACATATACTAGGTATATGTGTCGGTATATATATCAGTATATATACTTAGTATATATATCAGTATATATACTAAGTATATATATCAGTATATATACCGATATTTATACCCTTCCAAGTACCTTCTTTACTTGACCTTGATTCAACATGTAACTTCTTGTTTGCAACAATTGTTTCTCCTTTACTTGACTTTAGGGAAAACTTATAACTTCTTGACCTTATATCTAGGGCTTCTTGACCATACTTTGAGGCTTCATATTTAATAGGGAATAACTCCCCAACCTTGAGGAACCACATGGCATGCCACATACCATTGGAGATAGCTTGACGAGGACTATTAATCAATGGATGTTTTACATGAATTTGCAATGTCCTTCATACTCTTTTTCTTCAATCAACTTTGGGCTTCATGAACACACTTCCAGGACTTCATAACCACTTAACCATTTAACCATATTTATAGGGATTCTTCTAGACTTATTCGAAGCATCTTCCCATGAGGGCCATGCTTAAATCTATGCCAAAAGGGGACCACTTTGGAGACTTCTTCAAATACCCATCACTTATAGAGGCTTCTAGACTTCTTCTAGGGTTGACATCATTGACAACCAATTTTCCAACAGATTCCTCTATTTTCCCTATCTGACGTGATACCCTCCATTGTAACCTTTTTTTCTGTGTAGCATCACCTAATCTAGGTGGATATCGATGGCCACCCACCTATTCCAACTGGCTCAAAATAGTCTTCTGGAAATTTACTATTTTTAGCATTTTTTCAGTTCCTAAACTTCCTAGGCCATTTTGAGGGCCTAAATGAATCTTTTTTGCAATCAAGCACCTCAATGATATCCCCCGCCATTTTCTGGTTTGACACCAACCCCCCACCATTTAGGTCATCTCACCAAGTTGAAATAGTCTGGCACAGTGGAAGACTTTATAATCATATTTGAGCACTTGGATTTCAAAATGGAGGGCATGTCAGATGCATTCTTCCGAGAATGTTGTATCAGTGGCCTAAAGGATGAAATTTGTTCCCAATTCCTAATGGCTCACCCCCATACTTGTTTGGAATCTACTAAATGATCCAAGGAAGTAAAACACATTATCTCCTCCCAAACCAGAAAACCCTCCTTTATTCCTTGCCCTAAACCCACCAATCCCACCCCTCCTACCACTCTCCTCAAGATCAATAAATTAGCCTAGGAAGAAATGGTTGAATGCCAACTCAAGGGTATTTTCAATAACTGTGATTAAAAATATTTTTCAAGGCACAAGTGTAAGGAAAATGATATTTTTATGGATATGTATGAGGATTCTCCTGAAGAGGAGGCATATGTTTCACTTGTGGAACTATGACTTGTGGAACTACTCCCTCTGGAACTATGACCTCAGGAACTATGACCTCTAGAACTATGCCCTCTGGAACTATGAGTTGTGGAACTATGACCTATGGAATTGTGGCATCTGGAGCTATGCCCTCTAGAACTACCTATGGAACTATGACATATGGAATTGTGACCTCTAGAGCTACGCCCTTTGGAACTATGACCTCTGGAACTATGACCTCTAGAACTACGCCCTCTGGAACTATGAATTGTGGAAAAGATTATCTGAAGTGTCTTTATGAGAGCGAAATAGAGGGCACCGATGGAGGCATGCAAAGCCTTTTTTTTTCCAGATTCTCCCCTGATAGAATACTACCACGAGCAAGAGTCCACACAAAAATGTCGATTTTAGGAAGGATTTTAAAATGCCAGATGTGTTTCCAAACAACAAGATTAGGGGGAACGTTTGGAACTTCACAGTAGAGGGAATAACTCTGGGTTGAGGAGTATAAGCCCGATTTTGAGCCCCAACCTTTCTTGTCTTTGGCAGTGGCAGCGATGTGGGCATAGACCTGAAGTGAGGAGAGGAGCCTACTTTTTGTTCCTTCAGAGGCCTCGGATAGTTTGGGATCTACCAGTTGAGCCAGGATTCATCGACGCTCCAAGTGGAGATATCCTAGAGTGAAATTAGTCCTTGATCCTGCACCCAAGCTCTGATATTGAGGAGGTTGGGTTTGCTTGGAAGAGGGGGGTTCTTTAACACAAAATCATTCCAAATACTGATTTTCTCAATATTGGCTCTTCATTGTTCAACAAACAAAGGTGTTAAGCAACATTCCTTTCCTCAATGACTTAGATAAAAAAAATTGCTCTACTTCAAAATTCATTGCTCGAGGTCTAGTTCTACATTAGTACTATCATTTCTTCTCTTATTTACTCAATGGTAACATCACTTGGTTGTTCAACACTTAATCATGGCCCATGTTTTTTCTATGGACACATTCAATCTTCCACATTCAATAAGCACTACACTTCTATGAGCCATTAAGTATGGTTTTCTTTGTTTGGTTCTTTATACATAGTCTTCTCTTCTAGATTTTAGCCATTGAAATATTTCTTGAGCATCTAATTTAATAATTTGTTTATGCATATACATAATTTTCTACATTCGTAATAACACATCACATTAGATCTATTTTTCAAAATAATTGTAGTAAAATTGAACTCAATAACTTAGTCATATATCTCCTACATCTTGTTATCGCCTTGTTATTGAACATACAACATCCCATGACCCCCCTCCTTTTTAGGCCTCTTATGGATATACTCACTTTTTCCGTTATGAGTTTCCCATTACTCTGTAGCCATCATCCTCTTCTCAGTTGTTGAAGGAACACCACAACATTTTTTCATTTGTTCATCAACTGGTTAGGATTCATGATCATGTTTTCATTACTCTCTAGGTGTCTCAAGAGCACTCCAACGCCACTTCTTTTGTCCTATTGTGAAAAACTAGCTTGATACTTTCATCAGCAACTACCCCCTTTGTGGCATGGTAAAAAGACTACTAATCATAAATATGGTCCCTATTGGCTCTTACCTATCCCACTTAACCATTGGAGTCTCTCTTTATGGATTTTGTCAGCAGTTTATGAAAAAAAAATTAATTTAAAACCATTTAACTAAAATGTTGTTAGCCATCAATGTTATTTGTGAATGGGAATTGTCTTCATTTAATTTGACTATGGATATATGGTATCAAAATTGATTGAAACAAAAATATAATTAGATTGTGTATATCTTGTTCCTAGTATTAAGATTGTATTTTAACATTTTTCTTTTGTAATTTGAAAGAAATGAAGAAGTGAATTAGGGAATGATAAAATATTGGAATCATGTTTTGAATATTTTTCCTAGCACTCTAGCATGGATTGATGAGGGTTAAAAATCCTTATCAACATAATCCACCAATAGGATTGGAATTTAGAAAACAACCCATGAAATTTGATGGTTTGGATCACTCTATTACTTCTTTTAAGATTTCCAATAAAGATTGATGATGGTTCAAGTAATTTTTTTATTGTATTTGACAAGTAAACGTTTTTATTGTATTTGACAGGTAAAATTCCTTAAAATGGCTCATGATGAGTAATTTTCCTCTCAAATTCCATATGTGTGAGTTACCATATAATTGATATTAGAGTATTTATAAGAAAGAAAAGAAAAATATATTAAAATTTCATGGGTAAAGGAGTGTAACGGAGGCAAAATATAAAGAATAAATTCCCTATCTTCAACTAAGTCAACTTCCACAATGAAAAACCATAATGCTATAAGAATTTTTCCTATCAAATTTCATCATTGTGGGCTACTATAAAATTGATATTGAAGTATCTAAAAAAATATTAATTTAAAATTTCATGACAAACCAATGTAAAGGCCAAATATAAAGAATACATTCCTTATATCTAACAAACTCAACCTCCATAATGAAAAACCTTAACCCTATGTCTAACAAAATCAACCTGCATAATGAAAAACCCTAACCCTACTCTCAATAAATTCATACTCCATAATGAAAACCCTATAAGCACATGGATAAATGGAAATAATGTGTCTGAATGATCCCACGCACTCATCAACCATCATGTCTCTTGGACCAATGCACCCCATGTATCTTGGACTCCCCATGGGTGTGTTGATGGTTTCATCCAACCTCTCTAGTGCACCCATGCTTCCAAGTGCATATGGATCCACTACTTGGGCGTGCTCCCAAGTTGCCCCGCCCTTGTTTTTCATATATGCATATTTTGGCTTCCGTAAATGTGCATATACAGAAGCCAAAATGCACATATATACAATCTTTCTTCCGTAAATTCCCATTTTTGTCTTTCTTAAATGCGCATATATGGAAGAGACCTTCCGTATATGTGCATTTTGGCTT
>ML790129.1:185761-214716 GCA_009831015.1 Picea engelmannii | reverse complement strand
TTTAAAACAAAGTGATTTTCATCTTCTTCCTTCTCCATATCACAATGATGAGAAATTAATGCATCACATGTGATGTTTTAGGAATTGTACAATGCCATATATCACTATGGAGCTAGTGCTAGTTTGTTCTACTTTTATCACTGCATGTTTTCTTCTTTAAGCTAGGTATAATAGAAGGATATTTTTTTTCTTTTAGATTGAGGTTAATGACCTCTTTATAGTATCTTAATTTTCCCTTATCATTTACTTCATTATGGTGCCACAATTTCTTCTCAAATTTAGATGTCATAGTATTATTTATAATATCAATGGTTCAACCAATACTTGGAATATTTATGACAATTCATCTTAAGCTACGTGTTATTTTGACTAGGGTTTGAAGCAATCTAAAAAAATCTCATTAACTAGATTCTTGTATGTACATACTAAAAAAAATCTCTATTGTATGTACATTTAGCATTACATTTAGCATTAGCTGAAATTTGTCTATTATTTAGAAACTATGATTTGAACCTGACTAGATGAGAATTATGGTCCATGCAAATTCCAACAACCCATCCTTTCACTTCATGATCAAGATTTATGAGAGGTGGATATTTGTTTGTAAAAATGATCGTATATTTGGTCATTGATTTTTGTTTAGTTGATGTACCATGAGCATGTTTATCCCAAGGAGCATGTTTATCCATAACAGCGTACATTTCTATCTGGTTAAAAGCCATACATCCTCTAGTTACTTAATTTTCTAATATATTTAAATATTATGTGTAATGTCATGCTTTTTGGTAGTGTGATACTTATTGTAATTATTTTTGAGTCAATTTTGAATTTTTTTTAAATTAATTTTTAAAGTTTAATATTTAAAATTATAAAAAATAATTTTTTTTTTTAATTATAAAATTATTTATTTTTATTTTATGGATTGAAAATATTGAAATGACAATTTTTATATTATTTTGGTATTTTTTTCAAATAAAAAAAACATTTTTAAATGTGGTCTCTCATCATTACTATCATTTATTTTTGACAGATTTAATAATAAAAATATAATTTTTAATTACAATATATAACTATTATTTATTATTTTAATTCAAAATTCACTGTAAAAATATAGTATTTTATTTTATTTTTTTTAAGGAAAAAAGGGGTGGTGCCTATTATATTACCATAGTCAAAATAGCCAAAACACAAAACTGTAGATGATGCCAGCTATCCTGCCTGAGCAGGAAACCAGGACAGTTGGGCATCCATGTCCATTTGTCACACAGTGTGCATAGTTGTCAGAATTAACACAGTTGACGGTGCGACGTCGTGCCCGAAGGAAACCAGGACTTACAGTTGCAAGCTTAAAACTGTTTCTTCTAGCTAGCACTAAGATAACCTTGTAACTAGCTATCCTAAGACATAAAATAAAATAACAGCACCAAAACTAGAGACGGGTTTTAAGCATTGAGTAACCTCTGTACCGAGCTGCTTTTCCTAGACCTCGGAGTGCCTCCATCTCGCTGGGAATGAGTAGGGTCTTGTGCAGGTCGGGCTTTGTTTCTTTGATGATGCTCTGGAATGGGCCGCAAAGAACATGTCGAGCCGCTGGTCTATTTTCCCTAGGCGGAAGATTTGATCGTCCAACTTGTCCCTTATCTCGAAAACAAGATTGAGGCATTCCCACTCGGCTGAAGGTGGCTTCTATGGACGGTGGCTACCCATGAATTCCTCGCTGGCGGTCACCTTTGCTTCCGATGTCCTATGCCCTTGGCGAGCTCGGCCTAGGTCCTCTGCATATTTGGTATGCTCGGGAGGAACCTCCTCTTCTATGAAACAAGGGGGGTAAGGCGCCTTTGTGTTGGCTGTGGCAGGGTCGAACACATTGCTTGCTGGCTGTCGAGTGCTATAGGAGTCGAAGCTCGTACTCGGGTTCCAATTCTCCGGTACCATGAACAAATTCCCAGGTGGACTGGGCAAACCTCCTTCCGGGATGACCTCCTCCACGTATGCCATGGGAGGCGTGCATGGTCTGCTCTTCCGCCTTCTGGCCATTATCGCCATGGCTTTCTCGAATTGCTCTTTTCGTTTACGTCGCGACGTCGCTGCATACCAGGCCTCTCCCCGACGTGGTTTCCCTCTAGCTCGGGGCATGGCGAGAGCGCAGTGAAAAGTCTTAATGCTGCAGTTGCCTTTCGAATTGCTTCCACTGTGCTAGTGAGGCGGGAGAGAGGCCACCGCAGCTCTGGTTTTCCTATGAGATGGGGGCCTCCTGAAGCAAATTGTTGTCGGGACTTGCAATTCAGAAAATGAGCGCTGATGCCCAAACAATTGCCATAACCAAAATATTAAACATCGCCATTAAAGTCTGCTTGTTAATGCTCTGGTGAGGGGTACCCTTCCCTTGCACGAGGGGCCTCATCATATCACTGCGTCTGCGTGGACTCATGCGGGGTTAATTTCCGTGGTGATATGAGCCAGTGGAAGCATTAAATCCGCGTCCTGGCTCATTCTCGCGTGGCACTATCGCACCGGGTGTCACCCCATTCGAGGAAAAATATAATATTTAATTACAATATATAACTATTATATATTATTTTAATCTAAAATTTAAATTGAGAACATATTCAATAATAAAACTATTATATTTAATTACAATATATCACTATTACATATTATTTTAATCTAAAATTTATGTTTTCAATCAAATCCTATTGTTCCATGCATGTGTTCGATCAATTTTTTGGCGTTCACTGAATTCAGAGTTTTGGATTGACCGGAAATTTGCTCATGCATCGTCAGAAAACCTGTCAGATAAATAGCTCAAGAGGAAAGATTGCTCCCGAGTTAACCCACTCCTAAATTAAATGTGTTATTGTACTGCAAAAAGTAGTATATAGCAATGAGTTAGCATTGACTTTCATATTAGTTTTTTGTTGAATTGAAAAATTTATATCATTTTTAATGTTCAACATAACAAGTAAAAAAAAATATTTTTTAATATAACAAAAACAGTAACCTTATTCACCATGCACTAAGCCAATAAGTGACTTAGTGCATGGTTTATGTGTTAGTTGGAGTAATCCATGCCCAATGGTGTAGGTCGGATAGGCATAAGCCATGCCCATAGCTTCCGGTGGATATGACCAACTTTTTTCGACACACTTCTCACATTGCGGGACTGCTACACGATGCACCTCCCTTCCGTCGCCACCTAATTTGGAGCGTATTGGAGACTGTGAATGGATGTAAAGTAGCTGAGTTGGCAATCTTGTGACGGGACATTGGTTTAGAATACCTCTTTATTTCAAATTCAAATTCAAAAATTTGAACCTGCTTCGTTTCCCTCCTAAAAAAGATCAGGAAGCATCACGATTACATGTCTAATGGAAGAATCACGATTACATGTCTAAAGGAAGTCTGGATGAGCATCTCTATGGAGAAATGTCGAAGTCTCTTTTGAGCTGGCCGCAATGGAAGAACATTATCTTGGGGACTGCCAAGGGCTTGGCTTACCTTCACGACAGTGTCTGGCCTGCTATTTATCATAGAGACATCAAACCCGCTAACATTCTCCTGGATTCTGAAATGAATGTCGGTGTATCCGACTTCGGCCTGGCGAGGATGATGACTAAAGAAGAAGAAGGAAAATCCGATGTGACGATGAGGATAGCAGGGACGCACGACTACTTGGTCCCCGAATAGTGCTGTCGAATTTGCAATCATGATGAACATTTTTTTTCTCTAATTTAATTATAAGCTCATCGAATTAAATAATATTTGGTATTCAAATTTTTTTTTAACCTATTAATAACAAACTATTAACTTATTAACCAACAATTTTTACATTTTTATATGATACAAAAACTAAAACCAACTATTAACTTATTAACCAACATTTTTTACATTTTTATATCATACAAAAACTAAAACCAAGTATAAACAAACAAGCTAATAATATTATCAAACAAACAAAAAATTATTGAAATAATATTACCACATATAATTTAAATATTTAAAAAAAAAATCATTATACATTTACGCCAATTTTGAGTATTGGTGGAACTTACTATCTAACAATTTTTACAATTTTTTTTTATGACTCATGAACTAAATCCAAGCTAAGATCAACAAGTTAGTAATCATTAACAAACTAACTTATTGAAATGATATTCCAAGATAATTTTGTAATCACTAAAAATACAACTTATTGAAAAGAATGATGTTGTAACATATGGATTTAAATATTTCAAAGAACTTCATGACACATTTTGTTTTTCAAAACATATCACCTCATAGTATTCCATGGGTATGACCATTTTGCAATTTTGTAAGCTCCAATGTCAGAACTATTCTAAGTCATTTTGTAAATTTAAACAAATCTTATAAGAGTAATTCATTAGAAAGAATCCTTCAATAAAACAATATAGGTCTTAAGTGTTGGCACGAGGTAACTTAAACAATATAGGTCTTAACTGCTGGCACGAGGTAACTTAAAGGTGATCCTATTTCATAGTTTTCCAATTTAAGATTCTAGGTTAAGATTGGTAGTTTTCCAATTTAGTTTTCCAATTTAAGCTTTCAAATTAAGATGAGAAGTAGTTTTTATTATATTATGAAAAATTATTTCATTTTGTAAACAATGTAAAAGCAAAAAAAAGAAAAAGAATATTGCAATTTTTACTACATTTAAAATGAAATTTAAATTCTTTAGGTGTTGAAGGAACAAAACAAATAAAAGTAAGTACATACTCCACTTACAAGATTCTATTGGAAATGTATGTATCATGGAAATGTAATTTCAAGTAAATTATGAATCTCATTTATGTGATAAGGGACGAATAATTACAAAAAGAAAATAACATCTAATTGTTTTTTCATAATTTTTAACAACTATAAGTTCTAACCAAAACCTTATCAAACTCAAAATTTGATACTAAAACTTCATCCATCTATGCTCTCCCTATGACTATTTCAAAAGATCCTAATGAGATCAAATTATAATATATTCAATTCATAGCATAAAGGGACATGAATATTTAAGTCAAGGTTCCAAGTTACTGTAAATATTATATATTAGGACATATTTCTAAAAACGTAGGATAATTTATAGTAATATATGTGTTTCCATATTAGGTTTTATAATTGATGAGTGTTCTAGAGTATTCTTCACCATCTATTCAGAGATTTTTCTATTAAGTTAAATTTTAGATTATTTCATTGAAGATTTATATGGAAATAATTTGCCTAGAAGAAATCCTTTCTTTTATAGGGATCTCCACATCATAGAAAAATATATTTTTTTCAAATTATTGTAGCATGCATCCAATTTGTTTTATATTGATCTCTGTAAAGTCTTTAGCTAGAAGGGCGCAGAGACACTCGCCCAATTCCTCAAGGAGATTGAACTTGGGGTTGCTCCACCACCCAAGAGTCACACTAGTTGGGAAAGTGAGTGACTTGGGCATGGGAATGCACCAAGGGGCTTGACCAAGAATGGGGCAGAAGTGACCAAGAGAAGGAGCACACCAAAGAGGTTGGGGCATGTCGACATCAGGAGCACACCAAGGTTGGGGTGTTCTGAATAATGGGTGAAGAGGTTCATTTTTGTGCATCGATTCTATGAAGGGGTAGGACTATTCATTTGGGTGTGATGTTTCTGGAAGGGGTGCGATACACCGAAAGGGCGTGATGATTCACGATGGTGACCTTTGAATTCCATACAAAAGAGCACAGACACACAACCAAGGAAGGTATATTGGCACAACAAGGAGAGAAATATTATCTCTGTGATTCTAAGGTAGACTTGGATGAAGAGGGGCGAGATTCCTCAAGGATCCATCTCCCTCCACATGGGAGGAATTGTACTACATTGAGGTGATTTTGTAGACATATTTGGGGAAACCTCCTTTTGGGATGAATTGGGGAAGTCCTATCACAGGTTTGAGTGAGGAAGCTATGAGACAGAACTGTAGGTCTATGAGAAGTCTTGTGACGGAAAAAAGATGGTGAGTCTCTGGTTGAGGCATGATTGGGATGGGTCGTAGGAGTTTCAAAATTTATTGTGACAGATGAATCTTGGTGTGATGAATCTGTGTATGAGTGTCTTGGTGAGGTGAGGCACATCATGTGACTCTTCCCAAGTTGTATATTGATCCAATAGTGCTCATATTGTACCTTTTTCATAATAATAAGACTTAGTAGGTTTCGGGAATAATACTATTAAAAAAAATTCTAAGTATACAAGATATTTGCACTAGAGTAGGAGTGTGACTCACCTGTATCCTAGAACAGAGTATGGGCATTCTCTAGGTGAAGAGGCATATCCCAAATGAAGTATCCTTGGTGTTTCCAACAAGACAATTGAGAAATTTCATGATGTCGCACACACTCAAGAGGTGGAGAATTGCAAGATTCAGGTAGGAACATTGTCGGGATGTGAAAAATGGTATCAAACCTTGTTCATTGCGGATTTTGAAGAAGGGTTGGTGATGTGTTCACCAATATATCGACGATAGATGGTATCAAAAATTGAATAACGCTCTACTAAAGTGGTGGTGACAGTGGTGATAAGGAGAAAAAAGAAGAAAATTTGTTGCAAATATAGTTTAGTGGGAATGTTCATAGACTTGGTGAACAATTCAGTGGAGCGAACTAGTTCATCAAAAAGACTTTGCATCATACTTATGAAAGATGTTTTGGTTGATTGTACAGTGGAAGGTTGATATGGGTGTATAGATTTTATAGACCGGGAGAATAGTTTTTGGTGAAAGGAAGCACTTGGACAGGGTGGGCTATTGCAGAACTCATCACAGAGTTCATAACAGAACTTGTCACAGAGTTGATCACAGAGATAGTCTAGGAATATACTTGGTTGGTTTGATTTTCATGGAATTAAGTGTGATACCTATTGTGCACACCTTGAAGAGACCAGGCGCAGATTTTTTTAGGTGAAATGAGAACTTGGGCAGGGCAGACGAATGTAGGACTTGTCACCAGACTTATCATAGATATAACCGCAGAAGTGATCACAGAGGGTGATCGTGGAAATGATCGTGAAGAGGATAATTTATGGGTTGTATCACGTGCAAGCACTTGGTTGAGTTTAATGAATTGAGGTGACCTAGAGAAGCTTCGCATCAAGGAAGTTGGTTGGGAACATTTTCATCATGACATATTCGTGTCATGCATCGTTGAGAACAATAGTTGAGTTGATATGGGTTGTTGGATGAGTGGGTTGACCATAGCCTTCAGATGAGGTATCTCTTCACAAGGTATTTTGCAATGTCTCATGTTATTGAAAACCCTCATGTACTTAGCGTGAATCAATATGTATGAATAAGTGTGGTCCTATGAAGATCATTTAATCAATTAGAATGCATAAAACATGTTTCATTTCTTCTTGAAATATACCAATTGCTTGACCATGCAAAGGCTTGAAACCTTTAATAGGAATTCGTAGGGTGGAGTTGTAACGACCCTAGTTGGATAAATGTTTAAGAATTATAAAGTCAAAATTAATGAAGGGATTAATTGTCTTAACAAGGTGTTAATTAAACAAAGGTTGATCTAATGATATTAATTAAGTAAGTTATTCATTAATTAAAGGCTATAATTGTGATTAATTAATTAATTAATTAACTACCTACTACATTTAATAAACATGAGTAATAGATTTAATAGATTAATAATATATGTTATAAAAAGGTTGTGTATGCAACAAGGGATAACCTATTAATCCCGAGAAGATAAAAACATTAAAGGGAGGGATAAGGGAATTAACGGGGGTAGGTAAAGACGTAAATGCATGAGTCGGTGAAGGGGGAATAAGGGAGGTAGGGAGGTGGATGTGAGGGAGGGGGACGGAGGATGCGGAGGATGGAGTTTGAGGACTGTGGGATTTGCAGGGAGTAGAGAGTTTCTGACAGTTGCATTTTGACCAGTTGAGGCACCGGATTGCTGGAGGTTTTGGGCACGAGGGCCAGGATATCCATAGATATCTTGGAGCTAGGTAGTTTTCCTAGTTGGCAGGAAGGATAGTAGGTTTGGGCAGTGTTGGTATGTGCATCAGATAGCAGGAAGGCAACAGCAAGGAAGCCAGGCGACAACAATTAGCATCAGAACCAGGTAAATTGTTAAGTTATGTATTTGTTTCATTCTGCCATGAAATCATTATTCATTGATAAATCTAAGTTACTGAAGTTGTTGTTATGAAAATCAATATTATGTTATGAAGTTATTGTCTCAGTTTATGAAATATTTTGTTTATGAAAATAATGTGATGTTTAAATTTATACAGTTATTACATTTGGTATCAGAGCATCTTAGTTCGAAATCTGGGCCTAAGGGCCAAAGACCCCAAGCGTTAACTCTAGCCACGCTTAACCTGTAAACAAAAGACGTCAATTTGCATCTTAGTAGACTGTGTCAAGAAATGATCAACTTGATCCATTATGACTGATATGGTATCGAAAAATATACTCAAGGTAGTACCCCTACGTTATCCAAGCAAATGGTCTCATATATATCACAAGCAATCTCTTTAGGTAATAACCTTTAACTGGATCATAAATGGCTAACACAGTATTAGTCTGAATATTCAAAGGAACGCCCTTTAAAATAGTGGCAACGAACCAGATAGTTTGAAGGATCACTTCCCACAAAATGGCTACCATTAAGGCAGCCTAATAAAGCTATTAAGCGTGAAAAAGAGAGTTGATAATTTAATTTTATTTGAGCAATACTTGTCAATGAGGTTTCGGGTAGAATAGACACCTGAAATCTATGAAAACGTCGAGGGAATCTTCTATCCAAGGCTTGAAGTTGGAAAGATTCAATAACTACATGAATTATACTATATAAAATGCAATAGGACTTTTGCAAGACTTTGAAAAGTCCTACTTCATGTCGAACTTACTTAAATGAGGAACTGCCATTGTGCAGTAGGAAAAAGGAAATTTTGAAGACATGTATTACACGGGAATGGTGTAAACTACTTGCCTGTATTAGCCTCGGTGATTTTTAATAATGACAAATCTCAGGAACAATAGACCGATACCAATCTTAACCTTGCCAAAAAGCAAGTTTAACATCACTTAATGTTTCATGCAACTAATCATTATCCCAAAGGACAGTTGTCTATTACGCAGGAGAATGGATCTGAGTCGTCAGATCTCGAGCAGATACCCAACCACCGTCATATCTGCAGGGAGTTGCGAGGGAGTTATGTCCTCAAGGACAGGAGGAGAAATCTCGACGAGAGGTGTGAAGGCATCGGGATATCGGCATTCATGAAATCGGGAGTCATGAGGTCGAGGAAGACAAGACATTTCAAGTCTCGAAATAGTGGGAATGATCGAATGACCCGTCAGTATATCGGCTACCGAGGTTTTGAGTTGACAGAGGATTTCCATCATCGGAGCATCGAAAACTCTGAAACAGCGAGAGGTGATCTGAACCGTCCATTTTGGGGATGCGTGGCAGTGATCGGAGCCACCGGGAAAAGTCCCAACACGAAGTCGTCCATCGGGCAATCGGGAGTTGGGAAATCGTGGATCCCGTGGACGAGTGGTCCTTACAGTTCGGAAATGCGAGGCTCAATTTTTCGAAAAGTGGAAAGCCCCGTGGTGGAGCCAGCTATCATCGCGGATCGGGATATTGTGAGTCCCGAGAACATAGCAGCGAGAGTTGCGAAATCGTGAACCGCGATTTTTCAATGGGCCAAGGGACAGCGGGGCCCACAGAAGGGTCAACGGTGGATAGGTGGTAGATTGCATCGCGGATCGGGATATCGCGAGTTCCGTGGACAAAGTGTCCATGCACTACGAAACTGCGAAATCCGAACCCCGACTGGAGGGAAGGTTGTGGTCACAGGGAAACGGTCATGTGGGCTGAGAGCCTAGCTCGGCGGGCTGGCCAAAGTTACCGTGCATCGGAATTCGGAGTTTCGCAAGTCCAAAGGACATGCGCGTTTCAGCATAGAAAACCCCGAATCCCGATTTCTTTGACATTTAAATGAAAAACTAGAAAATTTAAAGTTATAACCGCTTTAAATAAATTTTGAAGAGGCGCTGAAAATTTATATTTTGTAAATTTTTAAACCATTCGTTGTCCAAAAGTAAACGCTAAAAGGCATCGCGAATTTTGAAGTGACAAAATTCTTTCTCGAGAAGGACCGAAACCCCGATGGGAAGCCATAAGGCAGCGGTCACACTAGAGCAGGTCACATGGACCTCGGTATAGCTGGAAAAGGCTAACACTAAAGGAAGAGGCGTATTGGGTATCGAGATATCGAGAATCCCGTAGACACGGGGGTCATGCATTTCGGCATTGCGATGTCCGAAACCCCGACAGGGGACAAGGCTATGACCTTGTGGGATAATGGTCATATGGGCCAAGAGCTTAACCCGGAGGTCTAACGCACAAAGTACTGTATCGGTAGATCGACGTCCGGGAGATTGTGAGGAATGAGGCTCGTGACATCGAGGGTCGCGAAACCTCGAATCCCGACAGGGAGTATGACTGCGGTCACATAGGAGAGGGTCGCATGGACCAAATCATAGCCAGGGGAGGGGCTAAAGCCAGAGGGTAGTGCATCAGAATATCGGAGATCAAGAGTCCGTGAGGACAGGGAACTCTCGGCATCAGGCATAAGGAAACCTCAAAACCCGAAACTAAGTCGGGGAATTTAACAGTTAGGTGGAAAAGGGCGTGGTCAATACGGGAAGACAATGTATATGCATACATATATACACATCTCAGTACATGCATATACAAAGATGAATAAATTTATAAATACAAATGAAATAAATTGAAAGCAAAATACCAAAATCCATCCAGAGTTGGAATTACAAGCAAATCATTTTTATTTCGCACTGCAAAATAGGAAATTACCATTTATCACCAAAGTATAAGAAAGGTTCATGCAATTTCTTGAATCGATTAACTCCATGTTCTTCACGAAGGTACTGAAACTGTGCACAAGTTGGTAGACTGAATCATACCTCTTTCCACACCTGAGAGCGAACTCCGCAAACTGTACAGACTTGGGATTAGTTCCCAATATTTTAAAGAGACTAGACTCCAGGTCCTGGATCTTGTCAGTGACCATATCAATGTACTATGTTTCTGCATAATGATCTGGCAGCAGATACACCAATACCAGCGATAGCAAAGTGCTAATAACAATGGAGACGAGCTGAGCCATTGTAGTGTACCGTTTTACACTACCCAGGTTTATAAACCACTCAGTTACCATTCTATACATGAATGATTACATAATTTGTACAGACATTATAAGCAGATGCATTTAACACAATTAAACACATTTAAATTATAGAGTGAAACATAACTGGTTACTGCTATAATTAAACATTCCATAGCATTCCACAGTAACTCATTTACACAGCGGAAAACATGATACATGAATAGCACAGTCATGCCAAATGTGATAAAAACATAATTCAGATGCTTATCTTTGAGCAGCTGTAGAATTCACCAACCAAGTGCAGGCCTTCCACAAAACTCCCAGCCTTAGACCACACTGTTCATCAACTCAACAGTGGGTCACCCACGAGCTGGGACCGAGCTCCACCCCAAGGCAAGGAATCCTAGGCTAGGTTGAGGTTACCGGGAATATAGCACATCCACATCACCAGGAAGAAAGCTCTCCCAGGAATCTCCCATGCTCACTGCCCACAGACCCTCGTTCCCCACATGCCTGTTCCACCCCAGGAGAGTGCACTTTCTCTGTCACCTAGACAGTCCTTCGGCTTCCAGTCTCCCTTACCTTGGGTTACACGAACAAACCAGACCGGAATTCTCTAGGCTCTATGGTAGCTACAGGGTTCCTTCCAGGAGTTCTCTTCTCCCTCTGCGCACTCTCTCACCTGGAGGAGTCGCTCACAGACCAACAAGCCTCACACAGTCCAGTACTACATGGTCACAACAATCCACAGAAAACACAGAAAATTGCTTCCCAAAACGGTTCAGCAGTCGCAGGATGATGTCACGCACATGACTTCGGAAGAGGACTTCACGTACAGGCTAGCTCAGCTTTTCCCCGAACAACAAAGGATTCTTCCACTCGAGTTCAACACAGGGTTCCTGTTCAGGAAATGCACTTTCGGGTTTTCCTAGAACAGACACAGACTCACAACTCTAGATAGGGTGTACACGGTTTCCTCAGGACAAACCCAGGCTTTACAGCTTTCCGAGATGAACCAGAGAAATCTGGCAGAGTTCGTACCGGTTTCACGCTCAGAGGTTCAGGTTTCAATGGAGAGAAGATCCCCCTAACGGCTTACTTCCTCTGTTTTATTTGCATGCACCAGGGTTGACACTTGTCACCCTGGGAACTCCATGCGTACCACAGTGTACATTCCCCTTGCACGTTCCGTCCCTTGCTAGGAACTTAGGATAAACAAAAATGCACATGTTTCTTTTAAAATAATATTAAAATATTGTTTCCCAGGCTTAAGCCCCTAGGCCCTTTCCCACCTTCCAACCCCTAATTCCTTTCCCACTCTGTGGACGCTCAGTCCCCCATCACTCATTCATCGTGGTCGGTCTGCACTGGCGGTGTTTATATTTTATTAATTGATCTGCATACATACAAGTACATCAACAGGCTCTTGGCGTTCAACACTTAGGCTCCCTGGCCTATCAAAACACATAAGCCTACAGCTTATGCAAAACTTGTCTCACCAGCCTATAGAACACATTTACAATTCTTTGCATATAACATGATTTGTAACGGGGCTCGGCCTTCGGGACACTACAATCCCCCTCCCCTTATTTTTTCACTATTCTTCGTGCAACTTACACTGCCTCTGTGTGTCCTTCAAAAATTTCAAAAAGATGCGGTTACTCTACCCGCATAACATCTGCATGCTCCCATGTCGTGTCATCGGGACCGTACCAGGTCCACTGGACCTTTACAAGCTCTATAGCTCGATTCCGGAGCTGTTTGCTTTTCCTGTCCAATATGCATATAGGATGCACTTGCAAGACACCTTTTGGTTCCACCTGGATCATAGTCCAATCGATAACATGATTAGTATCAGGTACATATTTCTTAAGCAGTGAAACATGAAACACATTATGTACAATCATAGATGCAGGTAATGCAAGCATGTATGCAACTGGCCCAATCCTTTCCAGGATCTCGAATGGACCACAAAATCTTGCTGCCAACTTGGTGCAACTTTCCATTTTTAGGGAACTCCTGTTAGTTTTCAGTTTCAGAAAAACATGGTCACCCACTTTGAATTCTTTATGGGTTTTGTTACTATCAGTGTAACTTTTCTACCTGTCCTGAGCAGCTTTCAAATTCTGTTTGATTTTGATCATTTGATCTTCCATCTCTTTGAGTAGTTCGGGTCCTACTACTAACCTGTCAGCTGGATTATCCCAGCTCACTGGAGTGTTGCACTTTCTACCATACAGTGCTTCGAATGGGCTCATCTTCAGTGATGCATGATGCCCATTGTTGTAGGCAAATTCTACCAAATGCAGGTAGTCTTCCCACCTTGATGGTTTATCCATCACATACATTCTCAACATGTCTTCAATTACTCTGTTCACTCTCTCTATCTGTCCATCAGACTCGGGATGATATGTTGTGCTAAATTTCAGATTCGTTTCGAATCCTTTGAACAATCCTCTCCAGAAATTTGAAGTGAATTTCAGGTCCCTATCAAACACAATTGTTTTAGGAATTCCATGCAAGCATGCAACTTCTTTTAAAAAGATATCAGCAACATCTGTTGCTCTGTGGGTGGTTTTCAGTGGAATAAAATGGGCAACTTTAGTAAGCTTGTCCACCACCACCATGATTGAATCATGCTGTTTGCTTGTTTTGGGCAATCCTGTGATAAAATCCATTGTTACCACATCCCATTTCCACTCAGGAATAGGTAAAGGCTGCAAAAACCTTGTTGGGTGTCTGTGTTCAGCCTTGACCTTCTGGCATTCCATACATCTGGTGATGTAGTCAGCAATTTCCTTCTTCATACCTGGCCAAAAATAATGGCTTTTGATTGCTGCCACCGTCTTCTGATATCCAGGATGACCAGCATAAGTCACATTATGCATTTCTTTTAGAATTGCCAGCTTCAATTCTCAGTCATTAGGTACATACGCTCTGTTTTTATGCAGAAGTAGACTATCAGTTCCCAAGGTATAACTTTCCTTGGTTTGTGGTTTCTCATTCTGCTGTAGCTTTGCTACCAGTCTTTTGTACTGCAAATCAGCACTTGCAACTTCAAGAATTCTGTCTTTCAACTCAGTTTTGTACATGCTAATGGTTGTAGCATGTAATTCATGCACTTTTCTACTGAGTGCATCAACCACTTTATTGTCTTTCCCTTTGATATTCCTGATATGAAAGTCATATTCGCATAGAAATTCCAGCCATCTAATTTTCCTGGCATTTAGGGTTGGCTGATCAAATAAATACTTCAGACCATTGTGGTCTGTTCTTAATTCAAATTTCTTGCCCATGAGATAATGTATCCATTTCCTCAATGCATGGACAACTGCTGCCATCTCTAAATCATGAGTGGCATAATTCTTTTCATGCTCTTTCATCTTTCGGGATTCATAACAAATTACAGATCCCTCTTGGATGAGAACTCCTCCCAGCCCTTCCTTACACACATTCCTGCACACTACATAATCCTTACTTGGATCAGCAATCTTCAGGATTGGATCACTCATTAGCAGCTGCTTCAATTGTTGGAAGTTTCTCTCACATTCTTTAGTCCACTGGAACTTCTTCCCCTTCCTTTGTAAGGAAGTGATAGCATGAGCTATCCTTGAAAATCCGGCTATGAACCTTCTATAATAGCCTGCCAGACCCATAAAGGATCTAACTTCTATTACATTTCTCGGTGTTGGCCATTCTTCAATGTCCTATACCTTTTCAGGATCCACAACGGTCCCATCTTCAGATATAATGTGTCCCAAGTAATGGATATGCTTTTGGTAAAATGAGCACTTGCTCATTTTTGCATACAGCTGGTGTTCTCTCAACACTTGTAGCACCATTCTCAGGTGTTGTTCATGTTCTTCCTTTGTCTTGGAATAAACCAAGATATCATCCAAGAATATTATGACAAACTTGTCCAGATAATTTTTGAACACTCCATTCATTAGGCACATGAAGACAGCAGGCGCGTTGGACAGTCCAAACAACACCACTGTAAACTCATAATGACCGTACCTTGTTCTGAAGGCGGTCTTGCTGATGTCTTCATCCCTTATCCTCACTTGATGATATCCAGATTTGAGGTCTATTTTCGAAAATATTTTCGCATCCTTCAACTAATCAAAAAGATCATCAATTCTTGGCAGAGGATATTGTTTTTGACAGTGACTTTATTCAACTGCCGAAAGTCAATGCACAGCCTCAACATTCCATCTTTCTTTTTCACAAATAGAACCGGGGCTCCCCACAGTGACACGCTGGGACGAATGTAGCCTTTCTTTAATATCTCTTCGAGCTGCAGTTGCAACTCTTTCAGCTCTGGTGTGCTCATCCTATAAGGAGCTTTCAAAACTGGAGCTGCTC
The DNA here is from genome assembly GCA_009831015.1 of Picea engelmannii. Lineage (NCBI taxonomy): Eukaryota > Viridiplantae > Streptophyta > Pinopsida > Pinales > Pinaceae > Picea > Picea engelmannii. Next base: position 199,163 of record ML790129.1, on the reverse strand, counting down.
CAGGCATCAGATTTATAGAAAAATCGATGTCCCTCTTCGGAGGTAGTCCAGGAACCTCCTGAAACACATCCTCAAACTCTTTGAGCACCCTGTGGTCTTCTAGATTCGAGACCTCATCTTTGAATGCTTCTTCCACCAGGCTGCAAATAGTTGACAGCCTTTCCGGTAACATTTCTTCAGCTGCATAGCTGAGATTTCCCTCACAGCCACGACTCTGGGAATTCCTTGGACTGTTACCCGATTTCCCTCTTCGTTTATACATGTAAACCTCTTGTTTCGAAAATCCATAAGGGCATGGTTCTGGTCCAACTAGTCCATCCCAATTAAGCAATCATATGAGCCTAAAGGTAGAATGTTCAATTCAGCCTTAGTGCTCATTCCTTTCATGTCCACTGAACACGACTTAACCAATTCAGTGACCTTCCTCTTGGTCCCTGTGGCTAACTGTACTAACCAAGACTTCTCATGTTTGCTTCTCGTTAGATGCAAACTTTCCACCACTCTAGGATCTACATAACTATGGCTAGCCCCTAAATCAATTAAAATAACAAGTGGTCAGTTGTTGATCATACCTTCCACTTCAATCATGTGTGATTGAAATTCTGCTTGCTTGTTGTCCAGGGATGCATAGATCCTCGGCATTCTGCTGCCCATATCCTCCACTGTTTCAGCTTGCTGAATAGTATGGATAGTTCTTGCTTTGTCTTTTCTGTGGGGGCAGTCTCTGTACCTATGATTCCCTTTACAGCCCCAACACTCCATGGGTGGAGGCCTTGTCATCTGTTCACCCCCTTCAATTTTCCTAGGCTCTTTAAAATATGACTGTCCCCAAGGACTGTTTCTGAAAAAGGAAGGCTTACTTCCATTCTACCTCTGTTCTTTCTTAAACCTCTTCTGGTTATCCCAAGCCTTCCGAAAGGTAGGATTTTCTCTATGTTGTTCATATAGGCATTTCTCCCTTCTTATGGTTTCTTCCATGGCCTTAGGATCATCATATTGAATTTTGTCACCAATAGAAGGTGGCAGTCCACTCAGATACCTCTGAATTTTGACAGCCTCATCTTTGATGAATGGAACATGCTTCAACAGTTCCAGAAAACTTCGCTCATACTCATCAATGGTCATGCTCCCTAGCTTGAGTTCGAAGAACTCCTTCATCTTTATGTCATAGTATCTTTTAGTCAGGTATTTCTTCTCGAAATACCTCTTGAATTCCTTCCAAGTGACCTCTTTCTCTTGAATGTGTTGCACCTGCACAAACTGATCCCACCACATGGATGTTTTTCCTTTCAACTGGTACATTGCAATTCTTCCCTCTGCATGGGAAGAATAATTCTGCAGCTGGAAGTATTTATTCATGCCCAACAACCATGTCTCAGCATATTCCTCCTTCTTATGTTCTCCATCGAATGTTGGAGGCTTAATCTTTTTCATCTCTCCTTTCAATTCCTCCCTTCCAGATTTTCGATGTTTTCTGGTAGGAGACGGGCTTGAACTACTGTGTGTCTCCCTATCCGAATTTTTTTGGGAGCGACTGTGATGTCGGCTACTACTCCCTGATCTGCTTCTTCTCCCATGTCCTCGGTAACTCTTTGTCGTACCTAAGTCTCTTTCCTTCTCAAGTTTCTTCTCTATTCTTTCCATACTCTACAGAAATTTTAAGTTTAATTTCGCTTGTCGATCCTTAACTTTCATGAGCTTTCGGCTATCAGCTTGATGCTCATTGGCCTCTCTTTGAAATCCTTCAAGGATTTTCATTATATGTCCTTCCTTATCCATCTCCTTTCCATTCCCATTGGAGTTTGACCCTTCGACTCCCAGGTTGACATCCTTTCCTTCTTGTTCATCTTCCATTTCAGGGATAATTTGCACTCTTCCCCACTCCATGCTCGGCGTTGATTAACTGGAGTTTTGGCCTCTGTTGTATTCTGAACACGCACTGTGCAATCCAATTCAAAATTGTCAAGCCATTAAACTTCATGAATAATCCACAACATTTATAACTATTATGAACAAAAACAAAAGACATTTCAACTTCACAAGTTTTCTTAGCTCTATCTGGCTCTGTGTTTGTCGGTTTTAGAACTTCAGAATCTCGGTCCACGAAGAACTTTGAAATTCTCTTGTTTCCCTATCGGGAAAATTTTCCTCCCACAGGAAACTCTTCAAGGTTTCCCTTCCTTCTATTGGGGTTACCTTTATCAAAATTTTGAATCCGGCAATGTTCTGGTGGTTTGAATCCCCGATTCCTGATTTGCGATGAGCTTCCTTCACGCGCGAGCCCTCCTGAGCTTAGCTCTTGTCGCATATGACCATGCCTTCATGACCGTGGTCTTACCTTCCTATCAGGGTTTTGGGTTCTAATTTTACAATGAGCTCTTCGTGCGCTAGCCCCTCCCTTTGGCTAAACTTCCACCATAAGACCACCGCCCATGACCGTGATCCATCCTCCTATCGGGTTTTCGGGATTTGTGATGTCGCGATGCACATGTCTTCACAACCCCCGATCCTCCGATTCCTGATGTGATTTTACATTGGCTAGCCCTCCTAGCTCAGCCTCTGGTCCACATGACCATACTATATGATCTCCACCTTACCTCGTCGGGGTTTTGGTGGTTTCAATGTCAAAGCGCATACGCTCACAGGATCCCCGATATCCCGATTCCCGATACATTTAATCCTTAAGTAAAGTTTGGAATTAGTCTAATCACCGCTAAGACTGGTTTAGAGTTAAATAATTACATCGCGATATCGAAATTCGTGGTTTTATGAGAAGCATGTTTCATGTCATCAGATTTCTCGAAATCCTGATTTTCCGATGCGCCTTTTTGCCTTAACCCTTCACGGTTAAGCCCAGGTCCACGTGACCTCTACTCATAGCTCTCGTTGGGGTTTCGGGGCTCGTGATGTCACGATGCTCATGTACTCGGAACTCTCGATCCTCCGACTTTCGATGTGTTCCTCTACGCGTTAGCCTCTATCATGGGCTCTACGCCATGTGACCGCTGACTCGTGACCCCGGCCTTTTCCCTTATCAGGGTTCGGGATTTCGCGAATCAAAATGTGCCAAAAATCTTGGCCACAAAATCCCCGATTTTTCGATGAGCTTTGACCTTAACCCCCCAGCTATGGCCCACACTTCTTTGACAATCAGGAAATCGCGTTTCATGATATCGAAACCTCACTGCACTTGTTCCCGAAACTTACAAAGTTCTGAACCCTAACGTGGGGTGACATCTGTCCTCCACTCTAACCTTGGTGGTCCCCACTCTGTCCTTGTACCCGTCGGGAAGTCGTATATCGGGATATCGTGATTCCCATTTTCATGTGCACGGGTCTTCCAATTCCCCGATGGGTAAAGTCCCGATGACTCTAGTATCCCAACGCCTCTCCGAGACTTCTCCTCTACCCATGAGGAATTAAACCCTGTGAAACTTCTGTCAACTCGGACGGTTGATGGGTAATCCCACAGTGATGTTACGACTCACGATCCTCCCGAGTTAAAACTCCTATACACTCCGGTCATACCAGGGTCAGAAATTGGTCCCCCAAACACAATTTCTCCTCTCACCCTCGGTCCAAAGACCACTCAACTAGCCCATCTAGGCTCAGTGTCGAAACCTTCGCTCTGATACTAATTTGTAGTGTACCTTTCTACACTACCCAGGTTTATAAACCACTCAGTTACCATTCTATACATGAATGATTACATAATTTGTATAGACATTATAAGCACATGCATTTAACACAATTAAACACATTTAAATTACAAAGTGAAACATAACTGGTTGTTGCTATAATTAAACATTCCATAGCATTCCACAGTAACTCATTTACACAGCGGAAAACATGATACATGAACAACACAGTCATGCCAAATGTGATAAAAACATAATTCAGATACTTATCTTTGAGCAGCTGTAGAATTCACCAACCAAGTGTAGGACTTCCACGAACCTCCTAGCCTTAGACCACACTGTTCATCAATTCAACAGTGGGTCACCCCCGAGCTAGGACTGAGCTCCACCCCAAGGCAAGGAATCCTAGGCTAGGCTGAGGTTATCGGGAAGATAACACATACACATCACCAGGAATAAAGCTCTCCCAGGAATCTCCCACGCTCACTGCCCACAGACCCTCATTCCCAACATGCATGTTCCACCCCAGGAGAGTGCACCTTCTCTGTCACCTAGATAGTCCTTCGGCTGCCAGTCTCCCTTACCTTGGGTTACAGGAATAGACCAGACCGGAATTCTCTGGGCTCTATGGCAGCTACAGGGTTCCTTCCAAGAGTTCTCTTCTCCCTCTGCGCACTCTCTCACTTGGAAGAGTCGCTCACATGCCAACAAGCCTCACGCAATTCAGTACTGCGTGGTCACAACAATCCATGGGAAACATAGACAATTGCTTCCCAAAATAGTTCAGCAGTCGCAGGATGATCTCACGGACATGACTTCGGAACAGGACTTCATGCACAAGCTAGCTCAACTTTTCCTCGAACAACAAAGGATTCTTCCACTCGAGTTCAACACAGGGTTCTTGTTCAGGAAATGCACTTCCAGGTTTTCCTAGAACAGACACAGACTCACAGCTCTGGACAAGGTGTACACGGTTTCCTCAGGACAAACCCAGGCTTTACAGCTTTCCGAGATGAACCAGGGAAATCTGGCAGAGGTCGTACCGGTTTCACGATCAAAGGTTCTGGTTCCAATGGAGAGAAGATCCTCCTCACAGCTTACTTCCTCTATTTTATTTTCATGCACCAGGGTTGACACTTGTCACCCTAGGAACTGCATGTGTACCACACTGTACATTCCCCTTGCACGTTCCCTCCCTTGCTAGGAACTTAGGATAAACGAAAATGCACATGTTTCTTTTAAAATAATATTAAAATATTATTTCCCAGGCTTAAGCCCCTAGGCCCTTTCCCACCTTCCAGCCCCTAATTCCTTGCCCACTCTGTGGACGCTCAATCCCCCATCACTCATTCATCGTGGTCGGTCTGCACTGGTGGTGTTTATATTTTATTAATTGATCTGCATACATACAAGTACATGAACAGGCTCCTGGCCTTCAACACTTAGGCTCCCTGGCCTATCAAAACACATAAGCCTACAACTTATGCAAAACTTGGCTCACCAGCCTATAGAACACATTTACAATTCTTTGCATATAACATGATCTGTAACGGGGCTCGACCTTGGGGACACTACAGCCATGGCGGGCGAGATTCTTGGAACCTCTGACCAGAGTGAAGGCAATATCTGTGGTGGAGAAAGAATGATGCGAGGAAAGTCCCAGTGGGTGAGAAGGTGGAGGCAGAGGAAGGATGCATAGGGATTCGAAGAGCTGATAGGTGTAGAGTTTTGGGGTTAGATACGAGGGAGTTTGAGGAAGCCAGGCGGGCACGTGGAATCCATGTGTGTTCGTTTATTTATTTTTATATTTTAAAGTGTAAAACTAATTTAGAATAAATTAAATAATTTAGTATAAATAATTTATTTATATATATATAAAGGTCAAGTTAGTTTAAATTAAAGTAAAGCTAATTTGGGTTAAATTAGTGTAATAATAATTTTAAATTAATTATTTTATTTAAGTGTAAGGTACGGATGTGGAAACCATCTTCAGTAGCAGAGGCAGTGGAAAATGTGCATTAAGTGGAAGAACACATGAATCTAACCGGGTGTACAAGACCAACATTTCCGCATCGCCCTGGATTTGTAGGAAAGACCCCGAGGACATTTCCTAGGAGAGGGGGCTCAAGGCCACCACCATAAGGTAATAGGGTTGTGCTAAGGACAGTAGCTGCAGGGATTTCAATGGCAGCTAGTGCAGTATCTCGTTCATTGCCAACGGTGCAGACAGGTCCACGACCATCTCCGGGAACATCTAGTAGGGGCAGGGGTTCCAGGGGAAGGAACTCGTTTCAGAGACAGTCACATAACAGTGCACCGGTTCAATCTCGTGTTACCTTACCAGCGGGACTGCCCAAAGTTACAATCAGGGTTTGTGCAGAGAGAGGGAAAGACACCTATGGGGAGATCAAGTAGCAGCTAGAAGATTTACGCAATGGTTAATAACTGCTAGGCCGAACATCAATCCACAGTGGTGGAGTCATCAGGTACGCTAAATTATATCAATGTCAATATTTTGTTTTATTCTGGTGCGACAGATAGTTTCATTTCACCATCTGCATTAGAAAAGAGTGGATTGGCAGCCTACGAGCACGATGACTTCAAACAAGTCGAGATGGCTTCGGGGGAAAAACAAGTTGTAGTACCTAGTGTCGATAATTGTATAGTAGACCTAGGAGTGTGCACTACCAGGTTGAAGGTATACATCACTGCTCTTGGGTCATATGACTTAATCATTGGAATGGATTGGTTAGTAGCTCATCGAGCTTTGGTAGATTGTTTTGCAAAGAGGGTGCTTTGTGTCGATGATGAAGGAAAACCGGTAGAGATCCAGGGTGTACAGAGAAAAGTGTCATTACGCTTTATATCAACTATGAAGGTCAAGCAATGCTTGAGACAAGGGTGTCGACTTTATGTAGTGGAAGCAGTGAATGAAAGGAAGGGACCCTCATTGGATCAGTACCCGGTATTGTTAGAATTTCAGGATGTTTTTCCAAACGAGTTACCAGGGTTACCTCCTGAGAGGGAGCTTGATTTTACTATTGAGCTAAAACCTGGTGCAGAACCAATATCCAAGACTTTGTATCGGATGATGGCGCTAGAACTTTGCGAATTGCAAATGCAGTTGAAGGAGTTACTGGACTTAGGGCTAGTAAGGCCCAGTGTCTCACCTTGGGGTGCACCGGTAATTTTTGTAAAGAAGAAGGATGGATCCTTACGACTGTATATAGACTATAGGGACTTGAACCGTGCTATAGTGAAAAATAGGTACCCAATTCCACGAATATATGACCTCTTCGATCAGATGAAAGGAGCAGTGGTATTCTCAAAGATCGATCTACGATCAGGGTATCATCAGTTAAGGATTAAGGAAGGTGATATCCCAAAAACTGTCTTTCGAGCTCAGTTTGGACATTACGAGTTTGTTGTGGTACCTTTCGGATTGACCAATGCACCAGCGGTATTCATGAGCCTCATGAATGATGTATTCCGGAAGTACTTAGATCGATTGTACAAGTTTTTCTAGATGACATCCTCATCTACTCCAAGAATGAAAGAGAACACGAGGAACACTTGTGAATAGTGTTGTCTTGCCTTAGAGAAAACATATTGTATGGGAAGTTGTCGAAGTGTTCCTTCTTCCAGAGAGAGATCCACTATTTAGGTCATATCATTTCCGGCAAAGGAATCATTATGGACCCAAAAAAGGGAAAGGCCATTATGGAATGGCCAGTGCCGAAAAGTGCCCATGAGGTGAGAAGCTTCATGGAGCTAGCAGGTTATTACCGGAGATTTGTGGAAGGATTCTCAAAAATAGCCAAACCTATCACCACTTTGCAACACAAGGGGGTCAGGTATGAATGGACAGAATAATGTGATGGTGCATTCATTGAGCTTAAGAGGTTACTAACTAGTGCGCCAATTCTACGAGTGTCGGATATGGAAAAAGACTTCACAGTCTGCACGGATGCCTCGAAACAAGGTTTGGGGGCCGTGCTAATGTAGGATGGAGGAATGATAGCTTATACGTCAAGAAAGTTGAAGAAGCACGAAGAGTTATACGCGACTCATGATTTAGAGTTAGAAACTGTAATGCTAGCTCTGAAACTTTGGAGGCACTATCTTGTGGGGTGAAACTTTGAGCTCAAAATGAACCATCAAAGTTTAAAACATCTCTTCACTCAAAGAGATTTGAATGCTAGGCAAAGGCGATGGAGTGAGTTTATGAGTGAGTACGATTTTGGTATTTCATATATAAAGGGAAAGGAAAATGTGGTCGCAGATGCCTTGAGTAGGAGACCACGTGTCTTCTCCTTGGTAACCTTAAAGGTCAATCTAAGGGAACATGTGTTGACACAACTCCCAGGATATAGTTGGTATTTAAAGGTTACTTCAAACCTCTAGAGTGGGAGGCAGTTATTTCCAAAGTATGAAGGATATAGTTTGGAGACAGACGAACTGTTAAGATATCAAGGAAGGATGTACATCCCTGAGAAAGGGGATATTCGAAGCATCATACTGAGGGAAGCCCATAGAGAACTTTATTGTGCACATCCGGGTGTGAAGAAGATGTACGCAGATATGAAGAAGCTCTTCTTTTGGGTAGGCATGAAGCACGATGTAGTCCATTTCATCGCCAAATTCCTAGAGTGTTAAGAGGTGAAAGTCGACCACCATCACCCGACATGCCTCCTACAACCACATGATGTCTCTATGTCCAAGTGGGAAGTCATCTCTATGGATTTTGTTGTAGGGTTTCCGCTCACATCTCTTAGACACAATGACATTCTTGTGATAGTGGATAAGTTAACCAAGAGTGCTCATTTCATTCCAGTTAGAGACACTTACGATGTCACTGATGTGGCATGTGTGCTTGTAAGCGAGGTTATCCATTTGCACGGGATACCTAAGAAGATTATTTCAGATAGGGACTCCAGATTCACTTCTAGGTTTTGGACAAGTTTACAGTCAGCATTGGGGACTCAATTGAAATTAAGCACAACTTATCATCCTGAAACAGATGGGCAAATGGAGAGAGTAAATCAAGTCATGGAAGACATGCTTAGGATGTATGTAATGGATAATCAAACCCAGTGGGAGAAGTACCTACCTTTGGTAGAGTTTGCTTACAATAACAGTTATCATAGCTCCATCGGAATGCCACCCTACGAATCTTTGTATGGAAGGCCATGCAGAACACCATTGAGTTGGGATAGACTATAAGACCGAGTAACAGTTGGGCCAGAATTGATTCAAGAAATGGAGGAACAAGTGATTCAGATTAGGCAAAGACTAAAGGAAGCACATGATAGGCAGAAAAGCTATGCATATGCACACAGGACCGACCGAAGTTATGAAGTGGGAGACCAAGTTTTCATTCGTATCAGGCCTAATAAGAGTACCATATGGTTTAGGAAGGGGACAAAGTTGTCACCTCGGTTTATAGGGCCATTTAGGGTCCAAGAGAAAATTGGACCCGTTGCCTATCGTCTCGTACTTCCACCCCATTTTCATAAAACTCATAATGTATTTCATGTATCTGTTTTACGTCATTATGTTGTTGATGAATCACATAAACTAAATTGGAAGGAATTGCAGGTATCGAACGTGGGAACCCTCACGGTAGAACCGTTACACATATTGGACCTTAGAGTCCAACAGCTCAGGAACCGTTTGGTAGACCAAGTTAATGTCCAGTGGGACAAGTATAGTCTAGGATCTACTACTTGGGAAGATGCTGAGTCACTATGACAAGACTATCCCTCACTATTTTGACCACCTTGAGAATATGTTTCTCGAAGATGGGGTGTATGTAACACCAATTTTTGACTTAGACAACCAGGATTACCTGAGGCCTATACACTTTATTTTCTAATCATGGTGAAACTATTAAGTGATACACTTAAACTTTAAAATTTATGAACTTTAATGAATGTTTAAATGTTATTGATGATGATGCATGTAACGTGATCTATTATGTGAATGTAAATTTTACGAATGTTTAAATATTATTGATGATGATGTATATGATGTGACATATTGTGAGAATGTGAATTTAATGAATATTTAAATACTATTAGAATGATGTTGGATACGATGAAATCTATTTTGGGTAAATGATAATCTTGTGAATGGGTGACAAGTTTGAATTATTGGATATTATGAAATCTAATTCTAATTGGAAAAACTTTGATGTTAATGTATCGGTACGGGGATACCAAATTGAAATGATGAGAGTATGCAATTATATGATGATAATGCATAGAAATGTATGAGTTTGTGTTGCAGACTAACCTGCAGGTTATGGGCTATGAAATAGCCAAGAGATAATGATGATGAAAGTGGATATCAGGACCACTAACCAAGAAACATTATCGTATGAATATTGTATGTGAAATTTATATTGATTTGGATGCATTGATATGATATGTGGACTAGTGCATGATTTTCGTACTAACACTGCCCAAAACTGAATAAACGATGACAAAACCTCCAGCAACACGGTGCCCCTGTATGTTCCATTGTAGGGTGTTGACCCTAGTTCTATTAGGAGGGGTGGAGGCATTTCCCACCGTGTATCCTCCATTGTAGGGTGTTGACCCTAGTTCTATTAGGAGGGGTGGAGGCATTTCCCACCGTGTATCCTCCATTGTAGGGTGTTGACCCTAGTTATGTTAGGCGGCGTGTAGGCATTTCCCACCGTGTATCCTCCATTGTAGTGCATGGACCCTAGTTATGATTAGGAGGGGTGGAGGCATTTCCCACCATTTATCCTCCGAAACCTGAAGTCATGGGAGAATGGTGCTAGTTCACGCTCCCCAAGACGTGTGATGATGACTGTCAGATGCCTGCTAGGGAAGCTTGGTCGAGATAGCGACACTTCCAATTACGGGTTCTATTTGGAGTTAGGTTAATATAGTTGACACTCCAAGATAGTCTAGCAGAGGAAGGATAGGAATGGAGATGGAAGTAGGTTAGGGAGGAAGGATGAGTAGTAATAGTTGAGACAATATGGAGATATGTCTTGTGGTGAAATTTCATGTCTTTCCTTAAAAAAAAAAGAGAGAAATGTGTATATATGAATATTCATTATTACGTAACTAAACCACAGTTGTTTAAAATAAAATTATTGAACCGGATAATTGTAATTAATGAATTTCTCAAACAATTGATCGATTGTTGTCTTTTATAAAAGACTAGTCTTGCTGACTGGATTGAATGCATACATAAATTACTAAAGGATGACAGTTTTGATTATTAGTACATGCACGAGATTTTCATGTACTAGCTACACATGCATTTCTTGTACATACACACTAGTATGTGTGAGCTTTCTTGACTTACTTACTGTTGATGTCAGTTACTTGTTACGAATGTGTGAACCATGTTTCTTTTCCTTTGTACCATAAGATGCCTTAACTTCGGGATGAAGTTTCCTAAAGGGTGGGTGTATGTAACGACCCTATTTGGAGAAATGTTTAAGAATTATAAATTCAAAATTAATGAAGGGATTAATTGTCTTAACAAGGTGTTAATTAAACAAAGGTTGATCTAATGATATTAATTAAGTAAGTTATTCATTAATTAAAGGCTATAATTGTGATTAATTAATTAATTAATTAACTACCTACTACATTTAATAAACATGAGTAATAGATTTAATAGATTAATAATATATGTTATAAAAAGGTTGCGTATGCAACAAGGGATAACCTATTAATCTCGAGAAGATAAAAACATTAAAGGGAGGGATACGGGAATTAACGGGGGTAGGTAAAGACGTAAATGCATGAGTCGGTGAAGGGGGAATAAGGGAGGTAGGGAGGTGGACGTGAGGGTGGGGGACAGAGGATGGGGAGGATGGACTTTGAGGACTGTGGGATTTGCAGGGAGCAGAGAGTTTCTGGCAGTGGCATTTTGACCAATTGAGGCACCAGATTGTTGGAGGTTTTGGGCACGGGGGCCAGGATATCCATAGATATCTTGGAGCTAGGTAGTTTTCCTAGTTGGCAGGGAGGATATTAGGTTTGGGCAGTGTTGGTCTGTGCATCAGGTAGCAGGAAGGCAACAACAAGGCAGCCAGGCGACAACAATTAGCATAAGAACCAGGTAAATTGTTAAGTTATTTATTTGTTTCATTCTCCCATGAAATCATTATTCATTGATAAATCTAAGTTACTGAAGTTGCTGTTATGAAAATCAATATTATGTTATGAATTTCTTGTCTCAGTTTATGAAATATTTTGTTTATGAAAATAATGTGATGTTTAAATTTATACGGTTATTACAGGAGTGAATTGTTCAACAAACGCATGTTGAAAGCACTAATGGTAGTATGTGCAAGTAGAAGTAATGATGAAGTAATTGTATTTATATCTCGTGGAAAGCTAATTGTGTGACCACTGTATTTATACTAACCACCTTGAGCATGTCCTTCGTATATGCACATATACGGAAGCGCGCATATATGAAAGCCACCTTCCATAAATGCATCTTTCGTATATAAGTGCTTCCATATACACGCATATACATAAGTTGTCTTCCATAAATGCACATTTATGGAAGTTGGCCTCCGTATATGCACACTTCTGTATATGCACATATACATTGACCACTGCCATATATGCACATTTATGGAAGCATGGATATATGAAAGACACCATCGTGGAAGTGATCAACTTTTGTATATGCATCGTTCATTTATGCGCATTTATGGAATCCGTCATCCGTATATGCGTGCTCCGTATATGTGCATAGAGAGAGAGAGAGAGAGAGTTGGGGGGGGGAGAGGGGGACTAGAAAATATTTCATGTTAACATGAATGTGCACGCGTTCTTGTTAATAATAACGTATGCACGATTTAGGAACACGTGCGCATTCCTAAAGCGCGCACATGTTATTTTTATTTCAATTTGTTTTAGGAGCACGCACACGTTCTTGTACACGTGTTTCTTAAGAGTGTGCACGTTCTTGAGAACGCACACACGTTCTAGGGAACGTGCCTACGTGGCTTGTTGAGTGGCGTTTCGGGGTTTGTCGAACCTGTCACATTAGGAACCACTGGTATGTATATATATATGTCGATATATATATTCTTAGTATATATACCTGTATATATACTAGGAATATATGTCAGTATGTATACAAGTATATATATCGGTGTATATACTTAGTATAAATACCGATATATATACTTAGTATATCTATCGATATATATACTTAGTATATATACTGGTATATATATCGAGTATATATACTGGTATATATATCGATATATTAGGTATATATACCAACATATATACTAGGTATATATACTGGTATATATACTGATATATATACTTGTATATATACCTAGTATACCTATTATACATACCGATATATATACTAAGTATATATACAAGTATATATACTAGGTATATACATTGGTATATATACTTGTATATATAATGGTATATATACTAGGTATATATGTCGATATATATACAAGTATACATACTGGTATATATACTTAGTATATATACTGGTATATATACAAGTATATATATACTGGTATATATACTGGTATATACTTTCGTAAATGTGCATATATGAAAGGCAACTTTTTCAAATGCACATATAGAAAAGCCACTTCCATAAATGCACATTTACAGAAGCTGAGGGATATGGGTAGAGTGAGAGGGAGTGAAAGAGGGAGAGAGATGGGGGGAAGAGAGAAGAAGGGATATAGAGGGAGGAGAGAGAGAGAGGGGGGTGGAAATAGACAG
>ML790129.1:163847-185653 GCA_009831015.1 Picea engelmannii | reverse complement strand
TAAGTGGGGAGAGGAGAGAGATAAAGAGAAGGAGGGAGAGGGACAAAGATAGAGATATAGAGGGAGAGAGAGAGATAGAGAGAGAGAGAAGGGGGGTTAGGGAGGATGAAGAGAGAGTGAAGGGGGAGAGGTATGAAGGGAGGGAGAGACAGATAAAGTGATGGAGAGAGGGAGGTGTGGGGAGAGAGAGAGAGGGAGGAGGGAGAAGGAAAGAGAGCATGGGGGAAGAGAGAGAGAGGTGAGAGAGAGAGAGGGGGATAGATGGAGATTCTAAACTAGAAAAAACTATATGACATCTCAAAATGGGACATTCGATTTGGGGATCAGAAAGGTTGACATTCGAGATCTCCCACAGAACCTCTTTCTTCTCTCGTATGTGAATTTGTTCTTTCCCTTTCTAGTTGTTCTCTATATATGGAAGATAGCTTGCGTATATGCACATTTTGTCTTGCGTAAATGTGCATATACGAAAGCCGAAATCTGCATATACTAAATCTGTCTTCCGTATATGCACATTTACGCAAGGAAAAAATGCGCATATATGGAATCCAAAATGCACATATATGGAAGAGAGCTTCCGTATATGTGCATTTTGGCTTCTGTATATGCACATTTACAGAAGCCAAAATGTGCATATAAGGAATCTCTAAATACGGAAGAGAGCTTCCGTATATGCACATTTTTTCCTTCCGTATTTGGCTTCCGTATATGCACATTTTTTCCTTCCGTAAATGCGCATATATGGAAGCCAAAATGTGCATATACAGAAGAGAGCTTTCGTATATGCGCATTTTGGCTTCCGTATATGCGCATTTATGGAAGCCAAAATGCACATATACAGAAGCTCTCTTCCATATATAGAGCTTCCGTATATGCGCATTTTGGCTTCCATAAATGTGCATATACAGAAGCCAAAATGTACATATACAGAAGCTCTCTTCCATATATGCGCATTTTGGCTTCCATATATGCACATTTTTTCCTTTCGTAAATGCGCATATACGAAAGCAAAAATGTGCATATATGGAAGAGAGCTTCCATATATGCCCATTTTGGCTTTCGTATATGCGCATTTACGGAAGCCAAAATGCGCATATACGGAAGCTATATTCCATATATGTGCATTATATCTTACGTATATGCACATTTTGGATTTTGTAAATGTGCATATATGGAAGCTCTATATACGGAAGAGAGCTTCCATTTTTTGGCACGAAATGAGAGCGGAGATATGGTGCAGGCGTCACCCTGTGCCCGTCCGCTTTCACCAGGACCTTCTTCGACTCAGGCCCGAAGAGCTACAATGCCCCTTAGATCCCGTATCGGGACCTTATGTCACCCACAGGATGCTCTATTGATCTCCCGGCAGTCTTCTAAGGAAATCAGGTTTTGCGTTATAGCGAAACCTGTGGGCACGCTCCTCGTGCTATCCAAAATTCCAAAACCTGATGGGTCAAAGTCAACGCTTTCGTTCTTGCTCGGGGATTTCCCTACCGGGAAATCGGCATAAGAAATGTCACGGTTCGTTACCTCACAAATCTCCGAACCCCGAAATCCGATGGCACGTGCACTATTTCCTGGCCACGTCACCTCCTCTCTCCACTCTTATCGGGAATCACATGATCGCGATTTTACCAGACACAATTTCTTTGTACCCAAAAGTCCCGAATGTCGAATCCCGACTCTCCGGGATCTTGTGCCACCTGTCCCTATAGTGATCAACGGTTCCAACGGCTTCGGGAAATCACCAATCATGATTTCGATCAGTATGAACTTCTCACCTCCACAACTCCGAAGGCCAAATCCCTGATGGCTCTTGGACTCCACCTGCACCTAAGAGTTAAATCCCGCACAACTTTCTAATATCTGACAGTCGATGGGAATTCGTGAATCTCCCCCTGCAAGACCTAGCTGTCAATTCTTCTTCCATAAGTAATTCTCTCAATCAATATCTTCCTCCTGCTCCACCCTCAACAGCTCTCAAAGTGTTGAGTCTTCCAGACTCTGTGCACTTACGACCACAGTAGTCTATGCCTTCCTTATGTTCAGATTTTCCCCTGAGACTTCAAGTTCAACCTGCACTTCTCCTGCACGACTCTACCAACCCCAAATTAGCTTTTGGGTGAATGAGAATAGGGGTTTAACTGTCTAGCCTCATCAACACACTCTATGCGGATGAATTCAATTGCACTCTATGCAGGAATCTCCCGTCTCAGACAGAGAAACAATTGAAACTCATTCTCTTCTCTTCTTAGACTTCAGTTAAACCTCTGAAATCACATGCACAACATATTCAAAGTAAATGCATACAAGGAAAACATACATTCAAGAACATATGAGCATCATACACAGAGAAACAACACCAAGCATGAAATTGAATCACAGACTCTCTTCTATTAATTCAAAAACATCTGTACATGAGTGTTCTTCACAAATTCTCCGCTTGCTCTCCTCTTGCTCTTGAATGAATGAAATCTGAATGATGATAATACAATTGTACAAAGGAGGGTGTCTATATCCGTTTTCCCTCTCGAAACCAAAACTGTCTAATCTAAACTTAAACCTCTATCTACCTGCATTAAATCTATTAAATGCCTTCCTACCTACTAAGGACAAGAGCTTAAAGGCTCAAGGTCCCCTTTACAATACAAGTGCGCTTATTTATAAATGACTTCATTAAAGAGTGGCACAACAATTTCCAAAGCATTTCAAAATGTGTGTTGGCGTTGTCCAGCTGTTTCCTCTCAATGTGTTGGCTCGGTTGATGAGTGAGCAATGCTCCTGCATCATACTCCTCTGCTTGAAAATTTTCATGGGCTCCTATCCATGAGCTCCTACACAGTCTGTCCATGCTCTTGGATAACGACTTCTGTCTCCCAGCTGGCATCCTCCACTGGGTGATTCTTGCATTTGACCAGATATTCAAAATACTGCTTTCGCCTGGTCTTCTTTCCCACTCGCTTGTCCAGTATGCACTCCATCTCCGGCTTCTCTGCTACTGGTAATTGCTTTTGCCATTGGATCGCTGGTTCCTCAGTTCCAGTTTCTGCTCCTCCAGCCCTGTAGGGGTATAAATCCGAAACATTAAATGTCAGAGATATCCCAATGCCATCCGACAATTCAATCTCATATGCATTTTCTCCAAATTTCTTCAGGACTCTGCATGGCCCGATCTTTTTCATCTTCATCTTGTTATATGTTCCCCTTGGGAACCTTTCCTTCCTCAAGTGTGCTAGAACCAAATCACCAACTTCGAACTGAAGTTGTCTCTTCCATTGATCGGCTCTGCGCTTGTACTCCTGATTTGAGTCTTGCAATCGCTGCTTCACCTTGTTGTGTAGTTCTTTCATCGCTTCAGCAAACTCTTCTGCACTAGCACTACTAGTTGCAGCTTGTTCTGACTCCCTGAGTTCAGAAACTCCCCTCGGTTGTGTCCCATACACAATCTAGAATGGGCTCTTGCCTGTACTTCGATTCACAGAGTCATTATATGCAAACTCTGCCTGTGGCAATATGTTGTCCCAGCTGTTATGGTGCTCTGTCACCAAGCTTCTCAACAAGTCTCCAAGACTTTTGTTGACCACCTCGGTCTGTCCGTCTGTTTGCGGATGGTAAGCCAAACTAAACACCAAGTTATTCCCTAGCTTCTTCCATAGAGTCCTCCAAAAATTACCTATGAATTAGGTGTCCCTGTCTGAGACTATGCTTCTCGGCAATCCATGAAGTCTAACAATCTCTTTGAAAAACAAATTTGCAATGTGTGTCGCATCGTTGGTTTTCTGACACGAAATAAAATGTGCCATCTTTGAAAACCTGTCCACCACCACAAAGATGGAATCTATACCTCTCTTTGTTCTCGGCAATCCCATTACAAAATCCATGCTTATCGCTTCCCATGGCCTCTCAGGTATAGGCAATGGCTGATAAAAACCCGCGTTCTTCTTTTTTCCTTTTGAATGTTGACAAATCCAACACCTGTCAACGAACCTCTTGACATCTGCTAGCATGCCCGGCCAAAAATACGATTCGCTCAGCTTTGCGAATGTTTTGTCGTGGCCAAAATGTCCTGCTAAGCCCCCGCTGTGTTTTTCCTTCACCAAATTCTCCCTCATGGAGAAATTTGGAATACACAGTTGATTGCCTCTGAATAGCAATCCCTCCTGGATCATGTAGTCTAGCCATGGGCTCCGATCCCTAAGAACTGGATTCTCGACTGCTTCATAAGCTTCTCCGAAGTCTGCATCACCTGCATACATGTCTTTAAGATTTTCAAAACCCAATGTTTTGACTCGGAACTCCTGCAACAGCAAGCGTTTCCTGCTCAAAGCATCAGCCACTTTGTTAGCAGTCCTTGAAATGTGCTTAATTACAAATGTAAAATTTTGCATGTACTCTACCCATTTTGCATGTTTCTGATTCAACCTCCCATGTTGACTCACAAACTACAATGCATGATTATCACTGTAAAGAACAAATTCCTTGGGTATCAAGTAATGCCTCCACTTCTTTAATGCCTGTATGATGGCATAAAACTTTTTATCATATGTGGAGTATTTCAGCTTTGCTTCATCCAGCTTCTCGCTGAAATATGCAACTGGCCTATCTTCCTAACTTAAGACCGCTCCTATGGCATATCCACTTGCATCACATTTCACTTGAAATGTCTTCTGGAAATCAGGCAACACCAGAATTGGTTTCTCTATGAACTTTCGCTTCAACAGATTGAAGCTCTTCTCTGCCTCGACTATCCAATGGAAAGTATTATGCCGCTTCTTCACTGTGTCCATCATTGCTGCACTAATCCCAATGAAATTCCTAATGAACTTTCGGTAGAAACTAGCCAAACCATGGAAACTCCTCACCTCGAAAACATTTCTCGGTGATGGCCACTTCTTGATCACTTCCACCTTTTCAGGATCCATCTTCAACTCATTCGCTGAAACAACAAAACCCAGATAAATGAGCTCTGTCTTCATGAAGGAACACTTCTTCATGTTGATCAACAACTTCTCCTGCTGTAGCTTTCTCATCACAATGGCCAAATGTTTCAAATGTTCATCCTTTGTCTTACTGTAGATCAATATATCATCCAGATATACGACTACAAATTTCCTAATGAACTCCCTCAGGACTTCATTCATCAGTCTCATGAATGTGCTCGGCGCATTTGTCAAACCAAACAACATGACTAGCCATTCATACAAACCTTTGTTTTTCTTGAAAGTTGTCTTCCATTCATCACCTTCCCTCATGCGAATCTGGTGATATCCTCTCTTGAGATCAATCTTCGAAAAAAAATTTGCCCCACTCAGGCAATCCATCAGATCATCCATTCTCGGCAGTGGAAATATGTACCTGATGGTGATTTTGTTTATCTCTCTGGAATCAGTACACATTCTCCAGCCTCCATCCTTCTTCGGACTTAGTACTGTTGGAACAGCACATGGACTCAAGCTCTCCCTGACTAATCCTTTATACAACAAATCCTGGACCTGGTTCTTGACCTCCTCATTCTCTTGAGGTGTCAACCTGTACGCAGCTTTATTCGGCAAACTGGATCCAGGTATGAGATCGATGTGATGACTCACACTCCTCATTGGTGGCAACGAACGAGGTAGTTCATCCATGATGATATCAACGAACTCTCCTTGCAGTTCCTGAATCTCATCTGGTAGGTCATCCACTCTTGTGCTAGTCAGGACAATTCTCAGTTTCCTGACCACAAAGAATTGTGGATCTTCTCTCTTCTCCATCTCTGTGAGAAGATCCTTCCCACTGATGAGAAGTATGGTACTTCTTACTTCCGGCTTTATCTCTTTATCCTTTATCGGAAGCAACTTATGTGTTCTCCCATTCTTCTCCAGAGTATATGTGTTCATTCTCTCGTCATGAACAACATTTATGTCATATTTCCATGGTATACCCAATAACAAATGACGTACATACATGGGAATAACATCGCACAGAATTTTATCATTATATCCACCTATCTTGAATTCAACTAAACACTGTTTAGTGACATTTACCTAGTGTCCTTTTTGTAACCACGAGACTTTATATGGACTCGGGTGCTTAGTTGTTTCCAGCTCCAACTTTTCTACCATCTCGGATGAAACAAGATTGTCTGTGCTCCCGCTGTCCACAATGACCTTGCATTTCTTGTCCTTGGTTGTGCAAGCCGTTCTGAACAGTCGACTCTTCTGTACTGCGCTTTCCACCTCCTTCTCAGGTGTTAAAAGGATTTTATGCATCCCAAGTGATCTCCCACTGTCCGCATCTTCTGAATTTAAATCACACCTCTGCGCCTCAATGATGTGAGCTTCTCCAACTTCTTTCTTCTTCTCTGGACACTCAAATGACTTGTGCCCATTTTTCCCACATGTAAAACATGTGATAACTCCACCTCTTCCTCTACCTCAACCTCTAGTATGAGGAAGAGTGTTTGCATTTGCATAATCTCCTCGCTGATCATTCTGCTGTCCTCTCGGCTCAACATATGGCTTCCTCTGTGAGGTTCCGCCTCTTTCAACCTTACCCTGAGGTTTCGTCCACTCCTCCTTGGGCTTCTGATATTTCTCCTGGGCAACTACCTTGCCTCTAGGTTGACTCTTGCCTCACCCTTGTTATCCTTGCTTTCAGCTCAGCTTCTCCTCAGCTTTCAGAGCCATCTGGTACGCATCCTCAACTGTTCGGATGGTTACCATGATCAATTCATCCTGAATGTCGTATCTCAGACCATTCAGGTATCTGGCTACCTTCTCATCATCGCTCTCCTGATGACCTACTTAGATATTGAGCTTATAAAATGCTTCGATGTACTCTTTCACCGTCATCAACTTCTGTCTTAGGTTCTGCATTCGCTTGAACAGAGTGATTTGATAATCTCTTGGGATGAATTTTGCTTTCATCTTAGCAATCATTTGGTCCCATCTTTTAATTTTCTCTTTTCCTTTGGAACATCTATCTACCTGTAGCTCGTCCCACCACAATGTTGCATGTCCCTTCAATTTAGTGACAGCATGCCTCACCTTCTTGTCCTCTTTGATATCCTCATAATCGAAGTAGGTATCAAGAGCCCTGATCCAGTCCAAGAACTCTTATACATCCAGGCTTCCTTCATAGATTGGAATGTCCATTTTGGTATTGGAACTCATCCTAGAAATGGCCTTGATCAATCGTTCGGTTGACGCATCTTCTGTTGTGACCTCTTCATCATGTCCATCTTCTTCTTCCACTTTGGAGTCGCTAAGATCCCCTACACCAAATTTGCGTCTTTGTGCAGTCTCCATCTCCTCAAGCCTTGCTCGGAGATCTCTCATCTGCCGCTCCATTTATGGATTTCCTGTCAGACTGCCTCTTATTCTCACCTCCCTGTCTTCTGGGTCGGGTGATTGTCTCTCTCTCCTTGGCAGCATGATGAATTCTCTTCTCTGCCACAGAAATCAAAGAACTCCGGCTCTGATACCACTTGGTGCAGACCTCACCCTGTGCCCGTCTGCTTTCACCAGGACCTTCTTCGACTCAGGCCCGAAGAGCTACAATGCCCCTCATATCCCGTATCGGGACCTTATGTCACCCACAGGATGCTCTATTGATCTTCTGACAGTCTTCTCAGGAAATCGGGTTTCGCATTATCATGAAACTTGTGGGCACGCTCCTCGTGCTATCCAAAATTCCGAAGCCCGATGGGTCAAAGTCAACGCTTTTGTTCTTGCTCGGGGATTTCCCTATGGGGAAATCGACACAAGAAATGTCACGGTTCGTTACCTCAAAAATCTTTGAACCCCGAACTCCGATGGCACATCCACTATTTCCTAGCCACGTCACCTCCTCTCTCCACTCTTATCGGGAATCACATGATCGCGATTTTACCGGACACAATTTCTTTGTACCCAAAAGTCCCGAATGTCGAATCCCGACTCTCCGGGATCTTGTGCCACCTGTCCCTATAGTGATCAACGGCTCCAATGGCTTCGGGAAATCGCCAATCACGATTTCAATCAGTATGAACTTCTCACCTCCACAACTCCAAAGGCCGAATCCCTGATGGATCTTGGACTCCACCTGCACCTAAGAGTTAAATCCCGCGCAGCTTTCCAAGATCTGACGGTCGGCGGTAATTTTTGAATCTCCCCCTGCAAGACCTGGCCGTTAATTCCTCTTCTATAAGGAATTCTCTCAATCAATATCTTCCTCCCGCTCGACCCTCAATAGCTCTCAAAGTGTTGAGACTTCCAGACTCTGTGCACTTACAACCACAGTAGTCTGTGCCTTCCTTATGTTCAGATTTGCCCCTTAGACTTCAAGTTTAGCATGCCCTTCTCCTGCATGACTCTACCAACCCCAAATTAGCTTCTGGGCGAATGAGAATAGGGGTTTAACTGTCTAGCCTCATCAACGCACTCTATGCAGATGAATTCAACTTCACTCTATGCAGAAATCTCCCGGCTCAGATAGAGAAACAATTGAAGCTCATTCTCTTCTCTTCTCAGACTTTAGTTAAACCTTTGAAATCACATGCACAGCATATTCAAAGTAAATGCATACAAGGAAAACATACATTCAAGAACATATGAGCATCATACACAGAGAAACAACACCAAGCATGAAATTGAATCACAGACTCTCTTCTATTAATTCAAAAACATCTGTACATGGGTGTTCTTCACAAATTCTCCGCTTGCTCTCCTCTTGCTCCTGAATGAATGAAATCTGAATGATGATAATACAATTGTACAAAGGAGGGTCTCTATATCCGTTTTCCCTCTCGAAACCAAAACTGTCTAATCTAAACTTAAACCTCTATCTACCTGCATTAAATCTATTAAATGCCTTCCTACCTACTAAGGACGAGATCTTAAAGGCTCAAGGTCCCCTTTACAATACAAGTGCGCTTCTTTATAAATGACTTCATTAAAGAGCAGCGCAACAATTTCCAAAGCATTTCAAAATGTGTGCTGGCGTTGTCTAGCTGTTTCCTCTCAATGTGCTGGCTCGCTTGATGAGTGAGCAATGCTCCTGCATAAATATAGCATAGAAATATTTAGAGATATTGCAAGAGAGACAACAATATAACATGGATATAGTGAAAATATAACAAGAGTCACAGATATACAGTAATACACGATTTCTATTAATGAAATAAATGTACAAAGACTGTAAAAGTACAGAGTGAAAGACTTACTAGAATGGTGGTAGCTTATCTCTGAGAAGAGATGTGATGGCTACTCGCATTCGCAAGAAGATGATTATTACAATGAAGCTCTAAGGGCCCCTATGGGGGTAGTTGATACGTTAACTTCCCAGGGGCGTAAATTTTGCATACGATCTCTGTTTGGGGTGCTTGATAGCTTGTTGGAAAGATCTATCCGAGAAATACAACTTTTGGGTGAGAAACATTGATATACGATCCATGTTGCTCCCCGTTTTCTCAAAAAACATCGTTTAGGGCCTCAAAATGGCCCCGGAAGTTAAAAACTGCTAAAAATAGTAAATTACCAAAATTGCCAGAAACATGTTTTGGGCCAGTTGGAGAAGGTGGGCGACCACTGATATCCACCTGGATCAATCCTCCCTCCTTAGGAAGCAATGGTCTCCATTGCGTTGAGTTCTCGATGGAGAGGGGAAAGCGATTGTTGAATCTGAATCTTGGTGATCTGCTTGCCTTGCGGGAGATGTGGCGTTGCTTAGCTTGTTGAAGGCTATCACAAACCTTTGGCTGGAAGGTTTGGACCTTTTTAACCAGTCTGGATATTTTAGATGACTGTGTGTAGAAGGAATCTCCGTGCTTTGTTGCAACCTTGTCGACCTGCTTCTGTTGGATAGAAGGTGCTTGGGCCGAAGCTATGGTGGTTGTAGTATCCTTCTGTTCACCCTTTGAATAGATTGTGGAGAAGATGATTTTTTTAGTATGAGATACTACCTTGCGACATTGTTTAGGTGGGGCAGTAGTTGGAACTACCTCTGTTATCCTGTAGAGATGACCCCCAAGAGTAATAATGACACTACAGGGTCGAGACTCATAGATATCATGGCGTTTCCACGTATATGGATGGCCCAAGAGAACATCACAGACATCCAGTGGGGCAACATCACATAATACATCATCCTTGAAGGGTTGGATGCCATATGACAATCAACACTGCTGGTTGACACGAAGATATCGTCCTTGGCGAAGCCACCCGATGCTGTATGGTTGCGGGTGTCGTGTTGTCAACAATCCCAATTGTTTGACGACCTCTGTTGAGATGAGGTTCTTCTGGCTTTCACTATCAACAATAAAATGCAGTAGGGTCCCCTTCACCCACATCTGTGAATGAAAAAGGTGCTCCCCCTCTTCTGGATCTATTGGTTCTTCTGGTTGAATTGCTGCGGTCACGACAATAGCAGTGGGATCTGCGTCGATGATCTGTCTTTTACCAGTATTTTCATAATCAGATTCTGAATCAGGGTTCGACTCCTTGTCTTTGATCTTGGCCACCAATGACTGTTTTGAGTGACATTCATTAGTGTTGTGCCAGGGGATTTTGTGGAAACCACACCATTTTCCAGTGTCCTTCTTTGTCTTCCCGTGACCCTTCTTTTCCTGTGGCTTGGATTGGTTTTTGGGAGACTATTTGCTAGGGATGTCTTTGTCATACTTTGGTTGTTGTGGATTTGCAGATCTGAAATCCCGTTTGTTCTGGTGCTTAAATTTCTGCTCGATTTTAACAGCATATCGATAGGCAGCACCGAGTGATGAGATGTCCAAAAAATCCATTTCAGTTTGTATGTATCTGTGTAGAGCCCCATGGTATTTCAGAACCAAATGTCGTTCGAAGTCTTTGATACCCAACTTGGTGCAAAAGGTATGGAAGCTTTTGGTGAACTCCAGAACTGATTGGCCCCTCTCTTGCGACAGTGTGGTCCATCTCATGTCCTGGTCCTCATAGTTGCCAACAAGGTAGTACTGTTCCTTTACCGCATCCACAAAAAAGCCCCAAGTGGGCTCGGCCCCATATATTCCAGACTCCTCTGTGGAACTCTAATCCCAATAAGTTTCCCACCAATGTTTGACATGGGGCAGAGCCTTAAGGAGTGTAAAGGTGATCTTTTCCTTGTTTGAAAAATTATGAACAGAGAAATAACCTTCTAGCAGATTTAACCATTTATCTAGGGCATCTGCATCTATTTGACCTTCAAATACATGAATATCAAAATTAACCTGTACCTTGAAAGGTGAGGTGCCTCCAAAGTGGCTTGTTGATGAAGATGCGCCTGATGCTATCGGTAGGTGTTGAATGATGTGGGAAAAATTCTCCATCATTTCGTCCCTCTGTTGCGTGAGAGCTTGCTCAAGCAACAGACTTATAGGATTGTCTGCTCCATCATTTTTTCTTTTCTTCCTCCATTGAGGGTTTCTCGGGTGTGTGAGAATGATTTTCATCAAGAGAGACAATCTCGAGACCCAACTTTCTATACTTAGACCTCGTCGGGGACATGCACTGAAAAACGATCAAGAGCAGCCTACTCTGAAACCACTGATCCGAATTATTTTTTGGCACGAAATGAGAGCGGAGATATAGCACAGAAATATTCATAGATATTGCAAGAGAGACAACAATATAATAGAGATATAGCAGAAATATAACAAGAGTCACAGATATACAGTAATACACGATTTCTATTAATGAAATAAATGTATAGAGACTGTAAAAGTACAGAGTGAAAGACTCGCTAGAATGGTGGTAGCTTATCTCTGAGAAGAGATGTGATGGCTACTCAGATTCGCAAGAAGATGATTATTACAATGAGGCTATAAGGGCCTTTTTAATGTAAGTAAAATCCAAAACCCCAACCTCGGAAGATGAAAAGACAAAAGGTTTGTGGGCCCCGATGGGGGTGGTTGATACGTCAACTTCCCAGGGGCGTAACTTTTTCATACGATCTCTGTTTGGGGTGCTTGATATCTCGTTGGAAAGATCTATCCAAGAACTACAACTTTTGGGTGAGCAACATGATCTACGATCCATGTTGCTCCCCGTTTTCTCAAAAAACATCATTTAGGGCCTCAAAATGGCCCCGGAAGTTAAAAACTGCTAAAAATAGTAAATTACCAAAATTGCCAGAAACATGTTTTGGGCCAGTTGGAGAAGGTGGGTGGCCACTGATATCCACCTGGATCAATATATACACATTTTGGCTTCCGTAAATGTGAATATACGGAATGAAAAATGTACTTATATGGAAGACAACTTCCATGCACATTTTCTTTTCTATAAATGCACATTTTTTCCTTCTGTAAATGTGCATATATGGAAGCTCTCTTATGTATATGCACATTGTGCCTTTTGTAAAATGCACATATACGGAAGAGAAATTTACGGAAGCCAAAATGTGCATATATGGAAGCTATCTTTTGTATATGCACATTTTGGCTTCCGTAAATGGGCATTTTGGCTTCCATATATGCACATTTTTTCCTTTCGTAAATGCACATTTTGGCTTCCGTATATGCACATTTTTTCCTTTCGTAAATGCGCATATACGAAAGCTCTCTGCCATATATGCACATTTTTTCTTCCGTATATGCGCATTTTTTCTTTCATATATGTGCATTTACGGAAGCCATAATGCACATATACTGAAGCTCTCTTCCGTATATAGAGCTTTTGTATATGTGCATTATGGATTCCGTAAATGTGCATATACAGAAGCCAAAATGCACATATACCGAAGCTCTCTTCTGTATATGCACATTTTCTCCTTCCCTCAATTTCATTGGTATACTGACACTAGATTATAGGTATGGGTACCCCACTTCTATAATTCCATTACCCAAAAAATTGTTCATTGGGGGATCTATGGATCTAGGGTTTTTCTTAGTGGGGCACAATGCAATTTTCAAACAAAGGGTCGATTTTGAAGAACATTGTTTCGAGACATTGTGGGTAGCATGGTTGCATGGGCCTTGGACAAAAACACATGAGGGATCTTACAGAACTCAGTTATGTTGCTTGGTTTGGATTTTATGCCCACAAACCAAATTGTCAACATGTCCTTGAATGGATTGAGGAGGGGAGTCATAACTTGACATAAAACTCTAATCGGGTCTCCGATGGACTAATCGTCAGTTTCATTGGACTCTTGACACTAGATTACAACTAGGGGTACCCCTCCACTGTGATCTCGTTTCCTAGAAACTGTTTGTTGGAGGATCTCTGTACCTATGGTTTTTCTCAGCAAGGCATAATGAAATTTCTAAACAAGTGGTCGATTTTGAGGAGCACTGTGTCAAGAAATTTTGGATAGCATGGTCACATGGGCCTTGGAAAAAAAAATGTACAGGAGCTTACAAAAATCAGTTGTGCCACTCGATTTGGATTTTATGCCCCTGGACCCAATTGTCAACATGTCATTGAATGGCTTGAGGGGGAAAGTTGCAACTCACCATAAAACTCTAACCGGGCCTACAATAGACGAAACTCCAGTTACATTGGACTTGAGGTACCAGATTGTATCTAGGGGTACCCCTCCACTATGATTCCATTTCCCAAAAAATAGTTTGTTCGAGGATCTCTAGGTATAGGGTTTTGCTCAATGAGGGATAGTGCAATTTCTAAACAAGGGGTCGATTTTGAAGAAATTTGTGTTAGGAAATTGTGGGTAGCGTGGTCACGTGGACATTAGAAAAACATATGTGTAGAATATTATGGAATTTAGTTATGCTACTCGATTTGGATTTTATTCCCTCCGACCAAATTTTAAACATGTCCCTGAATGGCTTGAGGAGGCGAGTTGCAACTCACCATAAAACTCTAAAAAAGACTTCAATAGATGAATCGTCAGTTGAATTAGACTCATGACACCATATTACAACTAGGGGTACCCCTCCACTATTATTTTGCTGCTTACAAAAGTATTTTTTGGAGGATCTCTGGATCTATTTTTTTTCTCAATGACGCATTGTACAATTTTTGAACAAGGGGTTGATTTTGAGCACCATTGTGCCAGACAATTGTGGGTAGTTTGGTCATGTAGGCCTTGTCCAAACACACATTTAGGATCTTACGAAACTTATCTATGATGCTCGATTTGTATTTTATGCCCGTACACCAAATTGCCAACATGTTCCTGTCAACATGTCCCTGAATGGATTGAGGAGACGAGTTGCAACTCACCATAAAAATCTAATCATGCCTTTGAAAATCATTTGTTGAAGGATCTTTTGATTTAGGTTTTTTCTCTATGAGGCATAATGCAATTTCTTAATAAGGGGTCAATTTTGAAGAACAATGTGTCAGGGAATTGTGGCTAGTGTGGTGATGTGGGAATTGGCCAAACACACGTGCGAGAGATTATAAAACTAAATTATACCTCTTGGTTTGGATTGTATGCCACTAGACCAAATTGTCAACATGTCCCTAAATGGCTTCAAGAGGCAAGTTGAAAATTACCATAAAACTCTAACCGAGCCTTTGATAGATGAACCGTTAGTTACACTAGAATTGAGGCATTGTATTACAACTAGGGTTACCCTCTGATGTGATTTGATTTCCATGAAAACTATTTTTTGGAGGATCTCTGGATCTATGGTTTTGTCAGTGAGGCACATTGCAATTTCTAAACAAGGGGTCGATTTTGAATGCATGTCTATTATATGTGCAATGTTGAACCATAACTAGAGGCATGTAAATATAATGAGCTGTGTGAAACAAAGGATCACCATAGTGATAGATATAACCATTATGCATTATCAAAGTTTAAGTGCTACCTTGTGTGACTATTGATGGGTTCAAGATACCATCCTAGAGATGTTAAAGATTGTTGGCACCAAACTATTGATGAGTTCAAGATACCATCCAAGTAATGATGGGCATACCGATTATGTCAACAGTCTCCTGAAGGACCACTTGAGATACTTTGTGTCAGTAGATCAAACAAATTGGCCTAAGTTGTTGGATGAATTTTAGTTCAACTATAACATGAAAAAGAGTTATGTGATGGGTTACAACCCATTTGAGTTGGAAAATGGGAAACGACCATTGAATCCATATATTGTTTTGCAGGGCTATTATGGGAGAAACCCACCAACCTTGAGGTTCATGAAGGGATGGTAGGATAGGTTGGAGATGGATTGTGTTATCTTAAAGAAATCAATGGATAAAATAAAACATTGGGCATATTTTGAGAAGAGGGACACATATTTCAAAGTGAGCGAGTTAGTCTTAGTCGAGTTGGGAAACTAATAGTTCAATCCACCTGCCACCATGGCTAGTACATTGGTGCAAAATTTTGACAATCCATTCAAAGTCCTTAAGAATATTGGAAATGTCACCTACATATTGGAGCTATAGACTGACATGAGAGCTCATCATTTGTTTTTCCATACCAGTCAATTAAATCCTTGTAGAGTTGAGTTGATGAAGACAATCCTAGCACAACAACATCATCTAAATCCTCTATGTTGATTGTGGAAAAAACAGAGTGGGAAGTGGGAAATGACCATTGACTCCATATATTGTGTTGCAGGGATATTATGGGAGCAACCCACCAATCTTGAGGTTCATGAAGGGAAGGTAGGATAGGTTGGAGATGGATTGTGTTCTCTTAAATAAAGCAATGGATAAAATAAAACATTGGGCATATTTTGAGAAGAGGGACACATATTTCAAAGTGAGCAAGTTAGTCTTAGTCGATTTGGGAAACTAATAGTTCAATCCACCTGCCATCGTGGCTAGTGCATTGGTGCAAAATTTTGACAGTCCATTCAAAGTCCTTAAGAATATTGGAAATGCCACCTACATATTGGAGATATAGACTGACATGAGAGCTCATCATTTGTTTTTCCATAGCAGTCAATTAAATCATTGCAGACTTGAGTTGATGAAGACAATCATAGCATGACAACACCATCTAGAGCCTCTATTTTGATTGTGGAAAAAACAGAGTTGGAAGTCGCAGATATACTTGTGCATAGAGCCTCCTACCATGAAAAAAATTGAATATTCAAGTACTTTTTTCCATTGTAAGGATAGACCCACGGAGGAGAACAATTGGGAGATATCAAAGGAATTGTGGTAGTATGAAGACATGATCTATGAGTTTGAGAAGAAACATAATGGAGAACGTGTTCATTGGATATTTTCGGGATGGAAAAGATTTTAGTGGGGGAGGATGTAAGCCCTCCACCATACATGGTAGTAGGCATGCTACTAAACTAAGCGTGAAGCATTTCCACAGAGAGATGGAATGATTTGAGGTGTCTTCCTGAACGAACAAACATAGTGGTGATTGTCCAAGCTTCCTTTATAACAAACAAGTGGGCCACCTTGGGCAGACGATCTAGGTGTATAGACCCAAAGGTGACTTGTCCCCATGACTTGTGGATGATGGCCTTGTAGACATGTTTCCCTTGGGTGCACTTAGGGCTTGGATGGATAGATGACTTGGGTGTGAAACTGGAGGAATTGATGAACATGATGACTTGGACATGGATGACATGTGTAGATGAATGGTGAGGTGGTCTCAGGGAAACTTGAGTGGACCAGTGTGCTCAACAAAACAAATCATCTTGAGTGACTTGGGTCCACTCCATGCATCGCAACATACCCAAGTGATAGGAACGACACATATAAGTATGGTGGCACTCAACGAGCTAAGACATGGAAGGAATATTGACCAAGAAGAGATTAAGAAAGTGAGAATTATCTAGAGGTGTGTGGTTGTCTTGGACAAGGGTTGGCATAGTAGGTCGCTAAGTTAGCTAAGTGAATAAGACATAAATAGGACCTAGAGGAGGCAGGACTGCAAATTCTTTAGAGGATGGCTTGAACGAAGGTGAGAGACAATCTTGCGGAAGGTGACTTGCCTTGTTATCTTTGAACTATTGTAATTGAGCTGTAGGTAGTGGGTGAGCTCCCCTCTTTGTATCATTGTAACATTCTTCTGTATATTGAATAAAGGGGTGTTAGGCAATATCTTGGTGCCATTTGACTGCATATTTTTTGTTCTATTCACTATATGTTGAATGTTTCATATTCTCTATGTGCTTATGTTGTTTCCCAAGTGTAAACTTGACTAAGTACTATTGCGGACATTTTAGGCCACAATTGGATGTGTGCCTGGTGTATTCTTGGAAAAGACTAAGTTCCATAAAACTTGGCTTTATTATCTAAGTGCTATAGATGAAAGTGAAGTTATGGGTAGATTTTGACTCAAGAGGTGCATTCTAGTTGTAGTAGGTGTACTTTGGTCAAGCTATTGCTTCACTGAAACATGATATTATTTAGGTGTTCTTAGGCCTTTGAGAACATGTTTTTCAAAATTAAGTAAATATTATTTATTTTAAAATATGTGTGAACTTATTTTATTAATTATGTAAAAGTTTGATTATATATATATATATATATATATATATATATATATATATATAATTATTTATTAATTAATTTATGTGGATTATAATTGTTACAATAGTAAAAATTATATTGTTAATTAATTATTATAATTATATAATTAAAATGGTTAATATATCAATGAATGTTATGAAATGATATATATATATATATATATCAATTATTTTTAATTATATTCTTGTGCTAGTCATGAGTCAATTAAATAGAAGTAATTTATAGAGTTTATCTACCATTACATTTATGTAGGAAATTTAAAAGAATTTAAATTTAATTACATTTATCTAGAATATTTAAAAAAAAGTTAAAGAAAATATTACAATTTACATGGTGAATAATTCATGAAATAGTTTTTATAATTGTGAAAATTAAAAGCCACAAGTTCAACTTCAACTTGGGGGCTGAGAATGGCGGAGAATGTGTAAGTTCGAAGTGAGATTAACATAGATGACTGACTCTGAGGTTAAAAAATGCATCGAAGTTACTCTGCAATTAACATAGATTACTGACTCTGAGGTTAAAAAATGTATCGAAGTAACTCTGGAATGCAACTGCGTGCAATTTTCTTCTCCGTTCATTGACCGTCTCGTGATTTGAAGCGGGATGAGTTATGCATACATTATGATATATAAATGGTGAATAATGCTTATGGGTAGTTGATCCAAAATATTTACGGAAGTTGGCTACAACTTCAACAAGCTCATGGTTCAAGATGATTCAACTATATATCGAAATCTTCATATGGCTTTAGATTTAGCTTCAAATCTGCGATCATGAAGAGGTACTTACTATTATTTGTATTCTAAGTTGTTAGCAAGTTTTAGAAATGAGATTATTTTGTTTGAGAATACCACTCTTTACTAAGAATTTCTTCATGCCCTAGCTATTGAAAGAAAAATTGATAAATTCCCTCATTCTTTATAACTTTGTGTCCCTCAACCATGTTTGACATCAACCACACCCTTTCCATCCTCAACTCTACCTCTTAGTGCACCATCCTCTCCTTCTCATCTTTGAAACATACCTTACTTTATAAAATATAACTAAACATGCAAATATAAATACAAGTAGTTACTTTCCACCCTCTTGCAAAGATAGATCAACTCACTAAAGTAGGTTGTCGACATCAGTGGATACATAATTTTTTATTGATTTTGTTAGCTAACCCATTACCGTTAACTAATCCGACGGTTCAACTAACAAACGGTTCAACTAACCAACGGTTCAACTAACTATTTGCAACTGCCTGTCCGCATCCGCCTATAAATAATGTATCCGCATCCATTTTTTGTATAAGAAAGATTGATTTGTGTTCTCTGTATATTATGGAGTTTATTTTGGCCTGTTACAGTGGTATCAGAGCCGCTTTTAAAAACTCCATGTTATTTTGTATGCCTGCGTGAGAGGAACAACGAGTGTGCGTGAAGCATTGGCGAAGCAGCTCCAGATTTGAGAGGAGCCATTCGAGAGGAGAAGCAGCTCCAGATTCGAGAGGAGCTGCGAGTTGAAAGCCTGGTCGAAAAATTTCGCGTGGAAAAGTGCAGAAGGGTCTCAAGCTCGAACCCGACGTCTGTCCAATGCACTGATTAAAGCTGACTGTGTAGTTGCAGCGCAGGGACAACGAGTACCCAAAGGTCCTCTAGCATCCAGTCATTGGGCTTGAGTACAGGAGTGAGATTTTTTTTTTATTCTTGTGCAAGTGAAATTTCATTTACAGAGATTAGTTTACAATGCATTCATTAGTATCAATTGTGGGAGTAGTACTTTTCGGTCAAGAAAATTATCAAGAATGGTTTCGAAAAATTAAAAATACTCTTATTTTAATTATTTATGGGAGGAAATTTGTGAAGGCAAGGATGACAATGACCCAGAGCAACCTACAGACGCTAGACAACTTGTAATTTGGAAGAGTAAAGATAAAAAGGCACATGCTTTAATTTCTACCTCAATCACTGAAGAGGTAAGCAGACATATTCTTTCCAGCACCACAACGTTTAAAGCATTAGAGAAATTAAAAGATCTTTATGACTCCCATTCAGAGCTAGAAATTATACAATTGTTGATGAAGTTGTTTAATCTGGAACTAAAAGATAATAATCCCATGAAGTTAGCTTCCGAAATTAGAGCTCTTTTTCATGATATTGACTCAACTGGTGTCAAAGTTGATTTACAACTCACAACATTTATTAAAGCCTTATATCCTACCTATTCACATTACTTAGAATCTCTTCAAGCTAGTGGAAAGATGAAAGACATAACTTTTGATACTCTTGTAGACAAAATTGCCGAAAGAGAGAAAGCTTTTGGGAAGAAGGAATCTTTTTCCACTTCCACAGTTGAGACTTTGTGTCTTGCACAGAAAGAGCAGAAACCTAGAGGAGAGTCTGCTAGATTTGACAATAGTCACAGAGGTCGTGGTAGGAGACCATTTAGAGGCAGGGGGGGTCATTATCATCAAGGAGACAGACAACAAGATGATAGACAACAAAAACATTTTCAGAATGATAAACAATCTCTTAAGTGTTATAGGTGTGGTAAATTGGGTCATACCTCTTCTCATTGTTGCACCCCTTGGGATAGGATTAATGAGAAGAAAGAACAACAACCTCCAAACAAAGGAAAACCACCTGAATCTGCCAACTATATTGTTGCACATTGTAATCTTAGTATAAATGAAGTTTTTAGCACTTCTTTTTCTTCTTGGGAAGACACTTGGATTTTAGATACTAGATCCACTTGCCATATGACCTTCAGAAGAGAATTTTTTGAGACATTTAGTAATCACATTGATGGAATAGTTTATTTTGCTGATAAGTCCTAGTTAAAGCCTCTAGGAATTGGATCTATTCGACTTCACCTACCAGGACATGCTGATTATATTTTGCATGATGTTCTTTACATTCCTCAATTAAATAGAAATCTGATGTCTCTCATACATATCAGGAAACAAGGACATTCTATACATATGTTTGATGGTATAATTGAAATAAGAAAAGCATCTGATCAGGTGATTGTTATGACTGGTGTTGAAGAAGACAAACTTTTAAAACTGAAAGGGACATCCTCTTTTCAATCTAATTCAGCGCTTTTGGTTCAGCATAGTGATACTTTGTCTTCGAGCTTATTGTGGCATGCTCGATTTGGTCATATTAATTATGAAAGTATCAGGATTATGAAACAACAAGGCATTCAAGGGATTCCTACTATTCCAAGAAATATTTCTCCATGTAATGCTTGTATTTTAGGCAAGCATTGTAAACAACCTTTTTATGGATCTACTTCCCGAGCTTCTAGGAAGTTAGGTCTCATACACTCTAATTTATGTGGGCCCATTCCTGTTCAATCTACAAATGGTAATAAATATCTAATGACTTTTATTGATGATTACACCAGCATGTGTTGGGTTTATCTGTTGAAAGAGAAATCTCAGGTTTTTGCAACTTTTAAGAATTTTCATTTATGGATTACAAATGAAGCTCAACTTAATATTGGCACTCTACGATCAGATAATGGTGGTGAATACACCTCTAATGAATTTGCAAAGTACTTACAAAATAATGGGATTAAACATCAGACCACCATCCCTTATACTCCACAACAGAACGGTGTAGCAGAGCGCATGAACAGAACTTTGCTTAATATGGTAAGGTCAATGATGTTTTTTCATAATGTCAGGTTGATGTTTTGGGGAGAAGCAGTTCTTTGTGCCGTTTATATTCGCAATCGTTGTCCGTCTACTGGCATCGATAATAAGTCCCCTTATGAATTATGGTACAATCATCTTCCTGTTGTTCAACATTTCAGAGTTTTTGGTTCTCCATGTTATGCGTTAATTCTTAAACAACAACGCGACAAATTGGGTGCAAGAAGTCGAAAATGTCTTTTCTTGGGGTATTCTAATACCTCCAGAGCTTATAGATTGTATGATGAGGAAAAAAAGAAATTTGTTATTTCAAGAGATGTTGTTTTTCTCGAATTTGCTAAAGATGTTTCTACTATTGATAGGCAACTCAATCATTTGGATAGATTCTCTTCCAAGAAGTTTTATTATGAATGGGATAATGATCTCCCACATCCTGAAGGGGGGATTCATATTCTAGACCAGTCTGTGGATTTTCCTTCAACAACACCAGAGAATGAGACCACATCAAAGAATGAAGAAGAATTAATTGATAACAATGTTTTTGATGAGAATAATGTTTCTGTAGAAGAACAATTGGTTGATAATAATGTTTCTACTGAGGAAAAATTGGAAGATAATAATGGTCAAGAAGAACCTATTTCAAACACTCTTGAAACTGAACAAACATTGCAGCAATTAGTACGCAGATCAACACGAACCAAGACAATGCCAAAAAGGTTTGATGAATTTGAGTTGAACTTTTCTGCTGTTAATGAACCTACTACTTTTGA
>ML790129.1:117814-155236 GCA_009831015.1 Picea engelmannii | reverse complement strand
ATATGGATGAAGTGGATATTGTTTTGGGATATCCTTGGATTGAATCAGTGGGTACCATTAATATTAATGTGCAAAAGAAGTTTTTAAAGTTGTGGTACAAGAAAAAGAAAATCACATTGCAGGATGTGTCTCTTAGTAAGAAACATGGACCCATGGAGGCTATCACAGAAGTTATTGTCCAATCTAAAGTTGAATCAGAGACAGAGTCTACAAAAGGAGATGAAGCAAAACTACAAGAAGGATATAATCAAGAAGCTAAGGAGGTCATTGACTCAAAGGCACAGAGTGTTGCAGATTTGAAGAAAAAAGAACAAATTCCTACAGTTGTTGTATATCGCCATCCACATCATATAGAGATGCAAAAGTCATCAAGGAAAGGGCATGTGCATGAACACATTTATGCACCAGATCTGCTTTAGGTACTTAACAACCCCCTTCCGTCCACATAGTAATATATTACAATTTAAATAAAATTAAATGCATATTATTTAACAAGAAACATGTGGGGTGCGTTGGTGTTAGTGCTCTCCTTAAGGCGCTTGGCTTGGTAGGTGGTCTTGGGTTCAAAACCCATGAACCCCCAAACATTTTTAACACTTTCCATTCGACCATCACTGGGTGCCACGTGAAAGCCCATGTCTGGGCCACGTGGCACTTCTTCATTTTCCAGCAAAGTGCCACATGTCAACCTCTGAGTGGATCTACCATCCACATCTTCCTAGTCAACTGCTACCACATGTCACACTGCCATTGGTCCAAACATTTTTAACACTTTCCATTCGACCCTGACTGGGTGCCACATGGCAGCCCATGTCTAGGCCACATGGCACTTCTTCATTTGCCAACAAAGTGCCACATGTCAACCTCTGAGTGGATCTACCATCCACATTTTCCAAGTCAGTTGCTACCACATTTCACACTGCCATTGGTCCAAGTCTTCATCATGAGGTGTCATTGGTGATGTCATGTTGTCGCCGTGATGACGTCAACATTGACTTTTTGTCAGTCATTTGACTTTTTAGTTGTTTCAGAAAATGGTCAGAACACTATAACTTTTGCATCTGGAGCTCGTTTGAGGAAGTAAATATACTGTCGAAATTAGCGTGATGAGACAGACACAATGGCTTTGGTTTCATTCAATTCTAAGAACTTTGATTTTTGAGCATTTTCCGAGCCTAGGGAGACTCCTGGATCATTCCTCCCCACTTTGGAAGATTTTGGACCACGAAAAGTCTGCTTTTACTCAGGTAATAAGTAAGGGTACTGCCTCCCTACTTGTCCTGTATCATCCATCCTCTTTTCTGGGATAATGATCACTTGACTAATCACAAAAAACATGAAAACTAAGATAGCATTGTTTATCAAAGTAATCATTTCATTTATCGGACAATCATCTACA
This sequence comes from Picea engelmannii, assembly GCA_009831015.1. Taxonomy (NCBI): domain Eukaryota; kingdom Viridiplantae; phylum Streptophyta; class Pinopsida; order Pinales; family Pinaceae; genus Picea; species Picea engelmannii. The sequence continues at coordinate 153,837 of ML790129.1, read as the reverse complement.
TTCTTTGTCGCACTTTGTAGCCATACACCACTGAACAACAACAAACTAAAAAATAATACTGAGTATGTGAATGAAAATGAAAAAACATGCTTCCCCTTTTGAACATGAACAATAATCAAGTTATGCAGTTGAACCTTATGTTGTACCTCTGATGACACTTCATGATTTTTTGAAACATATGGAATCATCTCATGTTTAGCATTACTAATTTCATGTTTTGTTATAGACACAAGTGTTAAACTTTTTCTTGCATTTACCATTCTTTTTAACTGCCCTGTAGCTGCAAAAGACATGTCAGTTTTCACGCGATGAGCACGAACAATGTACTCCTTCCCATCTTTCTTGAAGCAATATTTATTTTCCTCCCTGTAGAATATGGCTTTCCTATCATAAAGATATGGGCTTCCCAATACAATTCCACATATGTCCAGTGGAACTATATCAATCTCTACTTCATCAACATAATTAGAAGTGATTGCAAACTTGATTTTACATTGCTTGGTTACTTGTAAATTGTTATCACCACATATCCATCCCAATGGATATGGTTTAGGGTGTGACTTAGTTTCAAGTCCCAAGTTATTCACAACATATTCACTGATTAGATTGGCTTGTGATCCACTATCTACAAGAGTATCAATTTTAATATTATGTGTTATAACCCTTGTGTGGAAAGGTTCATTTCTCTTACAATCATCATTTACATCAAATGATCTATAAGAGATAGAACTTGCAACATAATTTATACCTTAGATTCCCATAGCTACAACCTGTGTCTCATCACTGGAATCTGATCCAAGATCCACTTGAACTGTCCCAACTATGGTATTTCTCCTTCCATGGTTGGCATACTTATTTGGCTTCAATTCAGGATGTAAGATCCAACAACGATCTTCATCATGGCCTACTTTCTTGCAATGCTTGCAAGTAGGCTTCTCCTTTCTTATTGTGGGTGTCTTCTTCTCTTTCCTTTTCCCTGCATCCTTTATTTTCCAAGTATCTATAGAAACACTACCACCAAAATTCCCTTTACTTGATTCAATGTGAATGGCTTGTACACATACTTCATCAAAGTTAGAAGGATTTAGCATAAGAATAGTGTGCTTAAGATAAGAATGTAAACCAACAATATATTTTAGGAGTGTCTCTTGTGTATACAACGGAATACCCAAATTTAAATCTTTGTTACGAAATATCTGAGTATATTCTTGTAAAATTCATCATTTCTTGTTTCATGTAAGCTAAAGGGTAAAATTGTTTTTTTAATGCAATAACAAAATCATTCTAGGAAGAGATTGTTTTACCACTTTTCTTAAGATCATCTCTAGTTCTGCTTTCCCATCATATGAGAGTTGTGCCTCCCATTTTGAGACTTGCTAGTTGGATCTTAGTTTCATCATCAACAATCTTTTGTATCATGCAATAGAATTCTAATTGTCTCACCCAATTATCTAGCTTTTTTGCATCTAATTCACCGTCATAAGTGGGTAATTGAAACTTTACATCTAACTTTAATAACGACATATCAGAAGAATGATGATTTTTTTTCTTATCCTTGGAGGAATGTACACTTGATTCATTATTAGATGATGAGGATGAAGGAGAAGAAGGTTCTGAAGGTCCACCACCTCCAACTCCTCCTTCCGCTCTTACCGAAGATTCACCTTCTTCAACTTTTGGATTCCTTCGCTCACCTCTTTTATGGTAAATCTCCTCTACCATGGATTGCATCAATTTAAAGGCCTCGAAGAAATCATCTTCAGATTTGAAGGGACCCAATTTCAATGGCGAAGACATTTCTTTCTTATGCAGTCTCCTTTGAATCTTTATGTCAAGAGCCTCAAGTTGGCCTTCTCCTTGCTTGAGTTTTGCTCTGGTGAGCATCCAATGCTTTCAATTCCTGTCAAACCTTCAAAACCAAATGCTCTGATACCATAAAATTGATCCAAAAATGAAGGTATTACTGATAAATTTGCAAGTTAGTTTGTTGTACCTTTTGCATCGGATCGTTAAGAATGCGAAATACATAAACTTATTATCTTGTTTGCGGAATATCAAATATGACTTTTACTTGATGATTATTAACGAATAAAGAGATTAAGCATTAATATCCATGCTGCAATTAAGAGAATAGAATAGCAAAAACAGAAAGAGAAATAGAGACAAGAGGTTGATAACATAGTTCACCAATCATTGGCTACGTCTCTGGGCCCGCTTCCAAGTGGAGGACCTCTTTATTGCTCTTTAAAATGATCAAAGTTCTCTTACATAGGCTCTTTTTTGTTACATAATGTGCTTTAGATATGTTGTGAAACACCTCCTTTTTCAGATTCAATCATGCTCCTTCAAATTCTTCTCAAAAACATGGCAAAATTGCCTCTCAAATCATGAGAAAAGGCCAAAATTTACAAACTGCTCCTTCAAAACCCTGCATCAAAAAGTATCCTACAGGCTTCAAAAAGCATGGTTCTTATAGTTCTCAAGGATCAGATGAGGAATCCCAACTTCCCTCAAGATTTGGCCTCTTTTTGGGATCAAATCCCCCTTCAGATGGCCCAAAATTCTCAAAAAATACATTTTATGGGCTAAATATCAGTCAAAATCAATTAAAAATTACATAAACAGCCTTAAAAACCCACTTTTATCTTTAGGATAAGGTTAAGCCGCAAAAGGATGGGTGTGCACCACCAAACAGGGTCACATAACACCATAAAACCATGGGTTGGGGCTTAACCCCAACCCCCTTCTGCCTACATACTAATATATTACAATTTAAATAAAATTAAATGTATATTATTTAACAAGAGACATGTGGGGTGTGTTGGTGTTAGTTCTTTCCTTAAGGTGCTTGGCTTGGTTGGTCGTCTTAGGCTCAAAACCCATGGACCCAAAAACATTTTTAGCACTTTCCATTCGACCCTGACTGGGTGCCACGTTGCAGCCCATGTCTGGGACACATGGCACTTCTTCATTTACCAGCAAAGTGCCACATGTCAACCTCTGAGTGGATCTGCCATCCACATATGCCCACTCAACTGTTTCCACATGTCACGCTACCATTGGTCCAAGTCTACATCATGAGGTGTCGTTGGTGATGTCATGTTGTCGTCATGTTGATGTCAGCATTGACTTTTTGTCAGTCCTTTGACTTTTTAGCTATTTGAGAAAATGATCAGAACACGATAACTTTTTCATCCAAAGCCCATTTGAGGAAGTAAATATACTTCCAGAATCAACACGACGATATAGATGCAATGGCAGCGATTTCATTCAATTCCGATAACTTTGATTTTTGAGCCTTTTCTGAGCCTAGGGAGCCTCCTGGATCAACATAGAAGGTCCAGGATGTTATCTCAAGTTTTGGCAGAATTATTCATGGTTTCTTGGATTTTCCTCAAGGTCTACAAGCTTCAATTCATGGCAGTTTTTTTTTTATCATGGACTTGGATTCATTTTTCAGTTGTTTAAACTCAAAAATATTTTCCACCTCTTTTCCAATGACTCCTCCCTCCTCATTCAAATTTTTCTCATGCATCATGGCAAGATAATTCAAAATAAACTTCTTCTTCTAGTTATAAGAATGCAGGGGATACAAGTTGCTATATTTTAGGAAATGGTGGATTAGATTGGGGAATTTGTTTCCTACATGTAATACCCTATTTTTGAGTCCCTAGATTAATTATGTATTTTTTTTATTTGATCAAAATTTGGAGTGCCTGTAAAGATGAAAAGGTCGGAGATCCTTGGAAATGAAACACTTTGAATGTTTTTGATAATAAAATACATCACGGGCTGGAAGACAGACAAGGACAAAGATAGGCAGATAAAGGGAATAAGTCTTTTTATTACATTTTATTCACCCATATTGGATTTAGTTGGGGAAATTTGTTACATGAGATTCTTGGGGAGGCCACATGGTGCATAATTGCATGTAATTATATAAATCCTACTTTTCGATTGTTTAGGGGTTACTCACATATTTCATTTTTTTCCACTCATTGTTCCTTATTCATTTGTTGTTGATTTGTTTCCTTGGTTTGGCCATGGGAATGAATTGTTGGGAGAAAGAGCCATTATTTGTTGGTTGTAAGTAATTGTTCATTGTTCGAGCAAGGAATTGCTTCATTTGTGCATGAGAATGATTGTAGTTGTGAAAGAAATGTTTACAATTAAGAATACTTCTAGTTTCCAACATTGATATTGTTGATATTATGGTAGTTGCGGGAGGTATTAACCTCTACGTGTAACCTTTGATGAGACTAAAATATTATGAGAGCAAGAGAAACCCTAAAAAAATGTGTAGAAACCCTAGAAGACATGTCAGCTCAATAAAATAATTACTATTTAAGTGATAACCTATAAAAGAAGAAGTCGACCTGGACATATGACAAAGATAACTATAAACAATAGTGCACTAGAGATCATTTGTCATTCACACTCTCACATCTCACACAGACTAGTGGTGCGTAATTTTTGGAGAGGGAGTGCAGTTGCAACTACTACAACTCATATTTTTTATTTTGGTTATGGTTTGGATTACTTGCATGTTACACTAGCCTTGGAAAGAGATACACTATCTTGGTTGGCTACTAGTTTTAAAGTTTTCTTCCGGAATTATTATGTATGTCAAGGTTAAAGGTGCTCAGGGGTGGCTTTGACCTATGGTTGGGTGAAAATATTGTTGTATTATCTATGAAAAAACTAATACATCTCTTTATTTCTAACATTTTATGGGCCCACACTATCTTCAGATAGTCTAACCACTAGAATATAGATTGGGAAGTTATTTTTTAAGCTTGTTGTGGCACCAGTTACAGTTGTATCTAGGTTTTCTGATTATGTAGCTACAACAAACCCTAACCGATGTGTTTGGGCACTTTTGATGAAGAATTTGACCCAATTCCTTGACATCCTAGTGCACCCTAGACTAACACACCTCTTGGTACCCTCAACTAGCAAAAACATCAGGTTTGAATTTTTGGTTAAAGTCAAAGTCAAAGTTTTACTAGTCAAGGTCAAAGGTTGACTTCTAGTCAAATTGATTTTGTGGTCAAAGTTGAAATTTTAGAGTTTATAGCTTGTTCTAATCATTAAATATTTTGATTGAGTTTCTAATAATTTTTTTATGAAGACGGTATCTAGTTTCAGATTGGAAGACAAATTAGACGATGCTACAAGGTTTCAAAGGTATGCACTTGTATATGCTATCTAAGTTATATCATTTAGAAAAACATGAGTGTGTTTGTAGGGAAAGTACTAGAGATCTTTTCCAAGATGTAATCTTGGATTTATCTCATTCACAAGAACAAGTGCACCCTACATAGAAAGTGAGGCTTCAGGTTCCAGGTTTGATTAAATTGTTAAAACTTATATATATCAAGGGTGATAGTTGCTACATTACAAATTGTGAAAACAATCTTTGAAATATTATATTATTTCTAGGGGAAATGAATACTTGACTGCATATGAATACTATTGATATAGATGCTTATTGTTCTTGTTCAGAAGGCAAACTAACATCTTCTCTAGATATATATTTCTTGTTTTCTCTTATTGTTCTTGTTCCGGGAAGGTACCCTTGTGATGAACAATCCTTGCGGAAGTTGTCATAGAATAATTTTATAAGGATGACACAACTGCCAGATGGGAAGAAATCAAAACATAAAAGAGACTTAGAGGAGTCAGACTCGAAGGAATTCATAAATCAAAATGAAATGAGAACATGTTTGTGACACTTTGCAGAAAGAAAAGAGAGATGTAGCAGACGAAATCATGGACTCTCTCAGATGGAGGGAGTTCATCACAAAATTCCAAAATAAGAGCATGCATATTTATCATTCAAGCATGAAGTTGGGATTAGGAGGGAGCTAATCCTCAAAGATATGATTCATTGAAGAAGAATTTGTAAAGGCTATGAAGTATCTATCCATGTTCTTTAATGGAAGTAGAAGCCATGATAAGAAACACGTGTTCAGTTTGACTCTAGAAGAAGTCTTCTTCGAAAAGAATCATTGAATATCATTGGTTGTCCATCTACATTTATGTTCCTATGGCGGAAGGAAAAAGTTGGAGCCTTCAGGAAAGAAGGGAATGTAATCTATAGAAGATTCCATGGACCCTAGCATTGAAGAGAAGCATGAGGAAGAACATGAAGACTCCAAGAAAGAAAGAAAAGTCAGAACAACCAATTGAACAAGTTTGAACCCACTAGAAGCAGTCAAGGAGAAGTAATGGAAGGAAGTTGTGATGAACAACAATGTATGTGAGAAATTGTGAAGCATTGATTGATATAAGGTGAGACTTACAGCTAGAGAGTTCTCCCAGAAGGAAGGAGAAGACTACGATGACATCTTGTTCCAGTAACCAAACATACCTCTACCTAAGCCATTATATCTCCTACAATATCCTAGGGTTGAATTTCACATCATATGAATGTAAAAATTGGTCTTCTCAACAGAGTAATTTAAGAAGAAGCGTATAGAAACCTCAAGGTTTTGAACTATACCAGAAAGACACCCTTGTATGCAGATGGAAGAAGACCTTGTATGGTTTCAAGAAAACTTGGTGCAGAGCCTCTCATGTACAGAAAAAGTGTGGTGAAAACTTCCTATGACAGAGGAGGTATATTGAAATGGTTCTTCAGAAGTCTGGGATGATGGATTGAAAATCTATGGAAAAATCCCATGATGACATATCTGAATAATTTGAGAGAATCTGATCTAGTATACCCATCTCTATATCGATAATTGATTGGATCATTAATGTATTTGGAGAATACCTAGCCATATATTTTCTTTGTGGGATGTTTGAGTTATGATATACAACCACATGGATTTATTGATTCAGATTGGGTAGGGAGTGAAGCTGACATAATAAGTGCTACTTGGATATGTTTTAGTTTGAGTTTTGCATGGGCTAGTAGGAAACAAAAGTATGTTGCTTGCAACACTGCAGAAGAGAAGCACATTGCAACTTGTGATGCTTATACATAAGCAGTGTGGCTCTGTAAGATGATTTCTTAACTGTTTCATCAGGTGTTGGATTCAACTGTAATATATTGGGATAATCAAAGTTGTGTGAAGCTTTCAGAGAACCCGATGTTCCATGAAATGTTGAAGCACATTGAGATCAAGTATTATTTTCTCCATGATAAAGTCCATAGGGGAGAAGTGGTTCTCCAGTATATGTTCAAAGATGAGCAGATAAACAATATTTTGGAAAATCCTCTGTCCAATATGAAAAGTTTGCATACTTAAGGGACAAGATGGTACTCATGGATATGAATTCCTTATTGGAAAAGGAAGATATTACTCCCAGGTTGGGAGGGAGAACTGATATGTTATTGATTTATGGGAAGTCATTTTCCAGTTCGAAAAATGGTCCAGGTTGGGAGGTCACCTTCCGGTTTGTAAAGTGGACCAAGATTTCTGATAGACATGCATTTTCCATTTTGGAAAATGGTCCAGATCGGAAAATCATTTTCGTAATGAAAATGGTCTGATAGATTGTTGATGTACCATAGACAACAATTCCCCTTATGGTTAGTCTGGTCGAATTGTCTAGGAAAATAATTCATCCTCGAAATCACTCTGAGTAGTGGTCAAGTAGAATGGTCCACCTCACCGAGTAGTGATTCTTTCGAAGTTCACAGTTGTGATTAGTTTCAAAGAATGGTGTGTTTTGGAGGTTGGTTCAGGACAATCATTTCCATTAGGAAATGGTATAGAGAGTCATTCCCTAGGGCTTACTCATTCTCTCTAGGTTTCAATGTGATTAGTACTCAAAGAATGACCCAGTTAGGTTAATAGTCCAGGTTCAACTATCAGGGATAGGCATTCCCTCGAGAAGTCTCCTTCTCTCCAGGTTTCAATGTGATTAGTGCCAGAGGAATGGACTAGTTAGGTGAATCATCTAGGCTCATAAATAAGGGAAAATTATTATTATATGCTTGGGAAGAATAGTCTAGATAGCTCATGGATGATGTTATTTTAATTTCTTAGGGAAGATTATCTTCCAGATCTTACAAATGTGAGTGGAGGAATGGCCCAGATGTCTCATTTTGTATCACAATATTGTTTTTACAGGTTGATATCAAATGATATGATTGTTTTGGAGATTGTATGTCTCTGGACATTAGTTGTATGCTACTATGGCGGATGTGATCCACTGATAGTGACTATGTGTCACTGGTTAGTATTTGTGTGCTACTAGGAGTGGTTGTGTACCACTGGGTAGTAGTTGTGGACTACTATGGATAGAAACATATGTGTTCTATTGGATGGAATTGTTATGATTTCCATGGAGACCAACACTAGTGTCGGAGATGATTTCCAAATAGATGGATAGTCAGTGTGTTGATGGAAAACCATTATCTAGGAAGAGAATGGTCCATGAAGGACAAATTGTTGGTGGAAAGAGATTCTCCTTGTGGAGAATGGTCCAGGTTGATAGATTGTTGATGTACCATGGACAACTATTCTTCTAGGACGTATGTATGGATTAGAAGAATGGTTTATCTCCCCAAGTTCATAGTAGTGACCAGAGTGGAGAGATTGGTACAAGACAAACATTTTCCATGAGTTCACAATAGTGGCTGAAGGGAAAATTGTAACATCCCCAAGACCGAGCCCCAGCTGAATTGTAAATAGGTTTTGTAGGCTAGTGAGGTAGGTGATTATAAGCTAGGAGGATTATGTGTTGAATTAGGCCAGAGATCCTAGATGTTAAAGGCCAGTGAGCCTTATTTTGTATATGTAAACACTCATATCATTAATAAAATACATCACTACGAGGAGATGGACCATGATAAAAGAGTATGGGGGACTAAAATCCACCATGAAGGGAAAGGGAGGGGCTAAGAGCCTCGGAAAGGAGCTAAGCTAGAAGGCTTATCTCTAAGGGAATATTATAATATTATTTCTAGAGACTAAGGCATGGGTAAATCTGATGCTTTCCTAATTTCTTTGGGAAAAAGCATGAATCCCCAGTAGATAGGAACAAATTACTGGAGGGACATGTGTCAATCAGGGCACATGAAAATATATGTGGGGAAATGAGTTTGTTTTCCCATCCTCCCCCATGCACCCAACCATTCTCTTCCTGAGTGGACCTTTGGAACTTGCACACACCTTGGAGCTACCCCATGCCTTTCCTTTTACTAACAGTGACCTGTACCTGTCGCGGGAGGAGTAGCGCACCTGTACCTTGTTGTTATGGGTAGCACTTAAAACAAACCTGAATGTTGTTTCTACGGCCATCACCTATTACATACCTGAACTTTGTTGATGTCTTAACTGAATGTTTCTATTGTTTTCACCGAGCCTATACCTAGTTGATAGGAGAGATGGATAGAAGAAGCGGGTTGTCAAGCCTATGGGTTTGAAGAGGCAAGTTTTTTGGCCTGTGAGCAACTCTCTCCTCATGAGAGAGTTTATTGGTAAGTGATTTTCTCAAGGGATCCCAACTACAACTAAAATGATCTGAGACTTCATGTACGACATGTTGTTGAAGCCCTAGAAGGGAAGTGGGGTAGCCGAAGGACTGTTGAGGAGAGAAGGGGCACACTTTCTGGGGTGGGACAAGCATGTAGGGAATGAGAGACTATGGGATGGTAGTTTGAGTTGGCTCCTGGGATGACATCCTTCCTTTAAACTGCGTAAATTCCTGTTTCCACAACCTATCCTAAGAATCCCTTTACCTAGGTGGATTTTAGTCCCAACTTGGGGGTGACCCACTGTTGAGAGTGATGATTAGCATGGTCTAAGTTTGGGAGGATCGTGGAATTTTTGCATGTAGTTGGTGGTATTCAATAAAATATAAGTATCAATTGTGTGTTCATTTGCATGTTGTGTATTTATACATGTCTTTATATTTATGGGTATAGCCTGTGTATGTTCTATGTGTATGTCTAATGCTAATCCCGCATGAAACTGTGTATTATAATAATGTGTTTGTTTTCTTAAAGTTTTATATGTATGAAGTTCCACAAGAGTCTTTGTGTGGCATAACCCAACAGGTCTAAGCCTGGGTGTGTCATAGTTTGGTATCAGAGCATGAAATGTTTTAGGTGGCACATACCCAGGAGGGCTTGGGAGGTTGGGGCAGTGTTGAAAATTGGTATTAGAACTCCAATTTTCAACACTGAGCTTGGATGGGAGAGTTATTGTCAAAATGGACAAAATTCAAGTTTCAGGCTGTCCATGAGTTCCAAGAGGGAGTTGAGAGCACACCTCAACTGTGTTTGAAAAATTAGGAGGTGTAGAGGATCGGGAAACCACAATGGTCATTGATTTGGTCCATGATATTTAAAATAAGCCATTAGATCTGTTTTGAAAGGTCCAAGTCCTTCACAGTAGTCGAATATGGAGAAGGAGATTGGAGGTTAAAATCTCAAGTCTTTCGGACTTCGTTGCTTTGACAATTTTTTAAGTATTGACAAAATGGAGGTAAAATCCCCAATGCTCTGAAGTCCTGAAGTGAATATACATCGTAGATCATTTGGGAGAAGGTGGACCAATGGATTTCTCAAGTGGTTCGATGGGTCAATGTTTGGAGAAATCTGGTTGTGGTTGTGTGGAGTGAAGTTTTCCCTGAAGTCCCAAAGTTTGGAATCAATTTGGATCGTTCATGTTCAGGGACATGTGTCTGAAGATTAACAAGTGTTGAGAATTTTGGTGTTCGACATTTCGGGGGTGGGGTGGTGTTCAACAGAAAAATCCTATGAAGTCTCGAATTCCCAAAGTCCCAGAATGTTGGAGTGGCATGGACTTGATCAGGGTTTTGGAAGTTGGGCTATTAGGAGTTTTAAAGCGTGTAGATGAGAGGTTTTCCAATGTCCCGAAGCCCAAAAGTTCCAAAGCTCTGGAGAACACTATTCAGGAGTTCATAAGTTTGGTTTTTGGGAGTTTTTATGTGCTCTGGTGTGGGACTCTCTGAATTCCTGATGTCCCAAAGTCTTAGAGCATCTGAGTGTCATGACATGATGACTTCACCTAGAGTGATGTGGACCTATTCAGAAATTCAACGTTCGGGGAAAATGTTGTGTTGTGTTGCAGTATGCTCCGAATCCTGGAGTATCGAAGTCCCATAATGACAAAGTGATGTGTCATGCTGACGTCACCTAGGGTGATGTGGACCTACTCTAAGCATGCCACGTGTCATATTTTTTTAGTATTTTCATAGACCTTTTGGGCCAATTAGAACTTGGCACGTGTCACCTATAGATTGGGCCATGTATCATCTCTTTATTTTCGACAAGTAGAACCCCTTGGTGCATGATTGTTGATGAGACTCTATAAGTTCAAAGATTCATAATTTGGGGATATGTGTGTATGTGGTTGCAAGAACCTGCGAAGCGTGAAGCTTCGAAGAACTTAGCTAGTTCGACATTCCAGAAAATTGAGGTGTGTAGTAAGGACCTATGAAGTCCGAAGCTCCGACGCACCAGATTAGAGATGCTCCAAAGATCCTCTCCGGGTGTTCTCCATTTCGACGTTTGAAGGGAAGGTCATGTGGTATATATGGAGCATATGAAGCCCGAAGCCTCGAAGCAGCAGAGACCCAAAGCTCGAAAGAGGTATTGTGCAAGAGTTTTCCAGTTTGGCGTTTAGGGAAAAATTTAGTATGAGGAAGGTGAAACCTCTAAATCCTGAAGTACCAAAGCTCCAAATAAAATCATTCTATGATGCAACCCCCCTTCTCTCCAAAGGGTCTCTTGACCTCCTAGTGTTGGATCGTTGAAACATTGAGTCAGAGCGACTCCTTGGGTCCCTGTGGGTACCCAAAAATTTTATACCCACACACATAGGCTTCTTCCACGAGTGACCATGGACATGACCATGGGGCTATCTCTTCATGGTTTGGACTTCAGGGATATTTTGAATCCATTCCTAAAATTTTCCCAAAACTCTCTTCTCTAAGGTTCCAAAATTCTACCACGCGTCTCATTAGATTCGCCGACCCACTATGGTTCGGACTTCGTGACTTTGATAATTTCTAGGACTTCCACCCCAAACCTCTGATTCTATAATTCCTGAACTCCTTAATCTATTTCCACGTACTCTACATTGATCAATGATCATGATTGAATCGTGACTTTGGACTTTGCAACTCTCCTTTCGTTAAGTTTTCATCTTGCTAAAACTTCAAGATACTGAAATACTTCATGGTTCTCCTGCTTTCAAATTCACCAGATCCGATGGTATGGGATAGTTCACCTCCCTCCGAGGACGAATATTTCCCACTAGATTTAATGATAGGTTCAAGGATTACTTTCCTTGAATATTTATGTCGCTTTCCCTCCTGAGCTTTCCTTCTTCGTTTTTCCTTTATTCCTCTGAACAATCTTTTCGACACTTAGTCGAGAACTCGATTTGTGCACACCTTGCAACATATTTCTCTCCACACTTCAAATTTTGTGGATGACTTCGCACTCCTTGGGACTATTCTCCAACCACTTCTATCTCTCGTGACTAAATCACACTATCCTCCCTGATCTTTCGAGTCTGAAAACTCTGTCACGTACTCCTTGCGAATGTCGATGCACTCCTTGCATACATATGAGTTTCACTACCTCCTCTGAGCCTTCGAGTCAAAATAAACTCGGTCACTCACTCCTTGAGGACACTGTGCACACCTTGCACTCGCTCACTGAAGAGAGTGACTGAAACTTATCTACTCCTCACAATGACTCATACATTTAACAAATCAAATATAGTCATGGATTCGAGAATATAAATAATAGAGAATTGAACAATAACATAGACTCTACAATTCATTTAGATAGACACATATCCATACACATTTGGGACAATGTTCCTCTGTTATATTCATCCAAGTGAAAGTTGTTACATACATACATTGTTCTTCACTACTCTCTAACCTAGACAAAATAGATTCATACGCTGCTCGGTTCTCCTTTTTCCACATAAACTATGATAATTGATAACAACTATCAACAACCTCTACTTAGAAAATATTACAAATCTTTATACAAAGGGACTCTCTCGAGTTCTTCCCTCCAACTACTCTATGTTATCTTAATGAAATTGAATGCTATCAACTACTTAGCATTTATTACAATAAATATCAAGTCAAACAGATAAGAGCACAAACTCCAAATCTGTATTGCGATCCGATTCATTAAAGAAAAGTACATTTCCCCATCAACCTTATGCGATGGCTTAACCTTCGAATATTTAAAGACATTTATAGCTCAAAAAGGTTTTTCAGATATCACGTTAATACATTGATCATTTGAAATTCAAAATGTTTCAAAATATGTGCTAATGCACCCAAATGTCTTCCATGCTTGTGGTTTGTTGGTGATGCTCCTACATCATACTACCTTGGCTGAAAAATTCATGGACTCCTGTCCATGAGCTCCTGCATCGATCTTCCATGCTTCTGGATATCTTCTTCATTAACCCATCTGGCATCCTCTACTGGTCAAACTTTGCACTTCACCAAGTATTCAAAAAATGTCTTCCTTCTGGTCGTCTTACCAACTCGTTGATCTATGATATTTTCCATTTGTTGCTTCTCTGCTACAAGCATTTGTTTTTCCCACTGGATATTTCTTTGATCTTCAGGCCCTTCAACTCCATATTCCCTATACGGATATAGGTCTGGAATATTGAATATGGACGATATACCCACATCTTCTGGCAGCTCTAACTCATAAGAATTTTCACCAAATCCCTTCAATATTTTACATGGCCATATCTTTTTCAACTTAAACTTATTGTATGTTCCCCTCGGGAGTATTTCCTTTCTTATATGTGCTATAACTTGATCCCCAACTTCAAATAAATCTTCCTCTTGTGTTGATCAACTCTTCGTTTGTACTCATTGCTGCTCTTCTTCAGCTACTCCTTGATTTGATTGTGAAGTTTGTGCATCTCTGCAGTGAAATCTTTAGCTCCCGCGCTTATAAACTCACTTTGCTTCAGATATCTTAAATCCAAATATCCTCTTAGATTCATCCCATACACTATTTGAAATGGAATTTTCCCAGTGCTCCTATTCACTAAGTCATTATATGCAAACTCGACTTGTGCTAGAATTTGATCCCACTGACTATGTTGTTCAGTGACCAAACTCCTCATCAAATCTCCTAGGATTCTATTCACCACCATAGTCTATGCGTCTATCTGTGGGTGATATGAAGAACTAAAAGGCAGCTCTGTCCCCAAATTTTTCCACAACGTTCTTTATAAATGACCAACAAATTTGGTACCCTTGTTTGAAACTATACTCCTGGGCAATTCATGGGGTCTCACAACCTCTTTGAAAATAAAATTTACAACATGCGTTGCATCACTGGTCTTCTGGCATCGAATAAAGTGTGCCATATTCAAAAATCTATCCACCAACACAAATATGGAATCACTTCCTCTTTGTGTCCTTGGAAACCCCAACACAAAATCCATGCTTATTTCATCCCAAGGCCTCTCTGGAATAGGCAATGGCTGATACAACCTAGTGTTATGTTTCTTCCCTTTGGCATACTGACAAATCTTACAACTGTTCACAAATATCTGCACCTCTTCTCTCATACCTGGCCAATAATATGAACTGACTAATTGGGCAAATGTTTTGTCATGGCCGAAGTGTCCAGCTAGACCTCCATTGTGCTTTTCCTTCATCAAATTCTCCTTATCAAGCATATTGGTATGCACAATTGACATCCTTTGAACAACAACCTATCCTGAATCATATATTCATCCCATTGTCTTATGTCTTTGAGCACAAGATTCACACATGCTTCATATGCTTCTCCAATATATAGATCACTATGGTACATTTCTTTAAGGTGATCAAACCCCATGGTCTTGATGTGAAATTCTTGCAGAATTAAAATCCTCCTACTCAATGCATCAACAACCTTGTTAGCATTTCTAGAAATATGTTTAATGACAAAAGTGAAATTTTTCATAAACTCTATCCATTTATCATGTTTCTAGCTCAACTTCTCATGTCTGGTTATGAATTGCAAGGCATGATTATCGCTATACAAAAACAACTTTGTTGGTACGAGATAATGTATCCATTTCTTAAATGATTGGATTATGGCATAAAACTCTTTTTCATATTAGGAGTACTTCCTTTTAGCTTCATTCAACTTCTCACTGAAATATGCAACAGGTATGTTGTCTTGACTTAAGACCGCTTCAATTGCAACTCCACTTGCATCGCACCTTACTTGAAATGTCTTTCCGAAATCCGGTAAAACCATAATCAGTTGTTCAATTATATTCTCCTTCAATATGTTGAAGCTCTTCTCAGCCTCTTATGTGCATTTGAAAGACTTGTGTCTTTTCTTTACTGTATCCATCATTTGAGCACTAATCCTGCTAAAATTCTTGAATAACTTTTGATAACAAATTGCTAACCCATGGAAGCTTTTTACCTCAAAGATATTCTTTGATGAGGACCATTCTTTGATTTCTCTCATCTTTTCAAGATCCATCTTCAAATAGTTTGAACAAATTACAAAACCCAAGTAAATGAGTTCTGATTTCATGAAAGAGGATTTCTTCAGATTAATCAACAACTTCTCTTGTTTCAGCCTCCTCATTACCAATGATAAATGTCTCAAGTTCTCTTCTTTACTCATGCTAAACATGAGTATGTCATCCAGATATACAATCATGAAATTACCAATGAAATCCTTTAACACTTCATTCATCATTCTCATAAAATCACTTGGGGCGTTTGTTAAACCAAACGACATAACAAGCCATTCATATAACCCCTCATTCATCTTGAATGTTGTTTTCCACTCATCACCTTCCCTCATCCTAATCTGGTGATATCCACTTTTCAAATGTATTTTTGAAAAATAGTTGGCTCCACTCAAGCAATCCATCAAGTCATCCATCCTCGGCAATGGAAATCTGTATCTGATGGTGATTTTGTTTATGTCTCTTGAGTCCATACACATTCTCCATCCTTCGTCCTTCTTTGGACTTAATACAGTTGGTACTACACATGGACTCAAGATTTCTCTGACCAATCCTTTGTTTAACAAATACTAAACTTGTCTCTTTACTTCCTCATTCTCTTGAGGTGTCAATCCGTATCCTTCTTTATTTGACAGGCTTGCTCCTAGTATCAATTCAATGTGATTACTGATGCTTCTGATAGGTGGCAATGAGTTTGGAAACTCATCCACTATAATATCAACAAAATTCTCTAGTATCTATTGAACTTCCTCAAGAAAATCCTCCAATGAAGTACTGTTAAGGATAACCCTTGTCTTCCTCATTATAGAAAATTGTATCTCTTTTTCCTTCTTTAATTCATTCAGGAATTTATTCCCACTCATGAGAAGTATACTCGTGTTGGCTTCCTCTTTCACTTTATTTTTTTCAATCGACAACAACATATGTGTCCTCCCATTCTTCTCTAAGGTGTATGTATTCCTCCTCTCGTCATGAATAACATTTCCTTCATAGTGCTAGGGTCTTCGCAACAAAATGTGATAGACATCCATAGGAATCACATCACATAGGATCTCATCCCTATATCCTCCTATTTTAAAATTAACCAAGCATTGTTGAGTGACTGTTACCTGATGAAGTTTATGCAACCATGAGACTTTATATGACATCGGATGTGAAGTCATATCCATCTCTAGCTTCTCCACCATCTCCATGGATACTAGGTTGTTAGTGATCCCACTATCAATTATCACCTTGCAAACTATGTCCTTCGTTTTGCAAGCTGTCCTAAGCAAATTGTTCCTTTGCATTGGTTTTTCAATCTTTGGCTCTTTATTCAAAAGAAATTTCTTCATAATCAAGGATCTTCCATCCTCCACACCTTCTATCTCAGCATCCTGCTTCTTCTCTTTTGAGATGTGAGCTTCACCTCCTTTACTCCTCTCGGGGAAATCCCAAGACATATGACTTGTCTTCCCGTAGGCATAACACCTTACTTATCCTCCTCTGCCTCTTCCTCTTCCTCTGGGAAAAGAACTTCTACCACCACTTTATCTTCCTCGGGAACTTCTTGCTCTCTCAAAATGACTATGTGGTTTCTTTGTCTCATCCTTAGACTTTTGTGCTTTATCTTGGGTAACTCCCTTGCCTCTATTCAAACTCTGACCTATGTTATGTTGACTCTTCCTCCTGGAAAACTTCTCTTCTACCTTCAACACCATTTGATACACGTCCTCTACTATTCTGACTGTCTCCATGATGATTTCATCCTAGATATAATACCTCAAGCTGTTAATGTATCTTGCAACCTTCTCTTCATCTCTCTCTCTCTTTCCATCTCTAATATTCAATTTGTAAAAATCTTCTGTGTACTCCTTCATAGTCAATCCTCTTTGTCTCAGGTTTTTCATCCTCCTGAACAAACTTATCTGGTAATCCTTGGGCATGAATTTCTCCTTAAAATTGCCTACCATTTGATCCCAACTCTTGATACTTTGCACCTCCTGTCAGCCTGCAGTTCATCCCACCACAGTGTTGCATGTCCTTTCAACCTAGTGACAACATGCCTCACCTTTTTCTCATATTTGAAATCCTCATAGTCGAAATACTTGTCCATTGGTCGTATCCAATCAAGAAATTCCTCCATGTCTAAATTTCCTTCATACATAGGGATGTCAATCTTCACTCTGGCACCCAATTTGATAACCGCTCTTAACAAGTGCTCTTCCGCAACATCCTCAACCAAAAATTCTTCTTCGACTTCTACATTTTCGATTTCTACCTCGCTGAAATATCCAACATCTGGCGCTCTCCTTTGTGTTGTCTCCATGGCATCTAGCCTCGCACACAATTCTCTAATTTCTCTTTCCATAGCTCGATTGGCTACAGGCAGATCAACACGCCTTCTAGGAAGCATTGCGTTGACATTTTTAATACCTCTCCTTATAGAAGTCAATTATGTACTCTCTCTGATACCACTCTTGACACAACCCCCCTTCTCTCCAAAGGGCCTCTTGACCTCCTGGTCTTGGATCATTGAAACACTTTTTTGGAGCGACTCCTTGGGTCTCTGCAGGTACTCAAAACTTTTCTACCCACACACACAGGTTTCTTCCGCGAGTGACCATGGATATGACCATGGGGATATCTCTTCGCAGTTCGGACTTCGGGGATATTCCCAATCTGTTCCTCAAACTTTCCCAAAACTCTCTTCTCCGAGGTTTCGAACTTCCGCCATGCATCTCCTTAGATTCATCGTCCCACTATGGTTCAAACTTCACGACTTCACGAATTTCTAGGACTTCCACCCCCAACCTCTAATTGTCTAATTCCTGAACTCCTTAATCCATTTCCACATACTCTGCACTGATCAATGGTCATGATTGAATCACGACTTTGGAATTCACAACTCTCCTTTCATTAATTTTTCAACTTGTCGAACCTCCGAGGTACCGAAATACTTCACGGTTTTCCTCCTTGCAACTTCACCAGATCTGATGGTCTAGGATCGTTCACCTCCCTCTGAGGATCAATCTTTCCTATTGGATTTGATGAGAAGTTCAAGGACTCCTTTCCTTGAAGATTTCCACCGCTCTCCCTCCTAAGCTTTCCTTATTCATTTTTCCTTTGTTCCTCTGAACAATCTCTTGGAAACTTAGTCAAGAACTCGATATGTGCACACCTTGCAATATATTTCTCTCCACACTTCAAATTGTTTTGATGACTTCTCACTCCTTGCGACTATTCTCCAATCATATTTATCTCTCGTGACTAAATGATAGTATCCTCACTGAGCTTTCAAGTTTGAAAAATTTGTCACACACTCCTTGTGGATGTCAATGCACTCCTTGCATACATATGAGTTTCACTACCTCCTCTGAGCCTTCGAGTCGAAATAGACTCGATCATGCACTCCTTGCAGACAGTCTGCACACCTTGCACTCGCTCACTGAAGAGAGTGATTGAATCTTATATACTTTTCACAATTACTCGTACATTTAACAAATCAAATGCAGTCATGGATTTGAGAACATAAATAACAGAGAATTGAACAATAATAGAGACTCTACCATTCATTCAGATAGACACATATCCATACACATTTGGGACAATGTTCCTCTGTTATATTCATTGAATTGAAACTTGTTACATTCATACATTGTTCTTCACTACTCTTTAACCTCGAAAAAATAGATTCATATGCTGCTTGGTTCTCCTTTTTCCACATCAACTATGATAATCGATAACAACTATCAACAACCTCTACTTAGACAATATTACAAAGCTTTATATAAAGGGACTCTCTCGAGTTATTCCCTTCAACTACTCTATGCTATCTTAATGAAATTGAATGCTATCAAGCACTTAGCACTTATTACAGTAAATATCAAGTCAGACAGATAAGAGTGAAAACTCCAAATCTATACTACGATCTGATTCATTAAATAAAAATACATTTCCCCATCAACCTTACGTGATGGATTAGCCTCCGAATATTTAAAAACATTTATAACTCAAAAAGGTTTGTCAGATATCACATTAATACATTGATCGTTTGAAATTCAAAATGTTTCAAAATATGTGCTAATGCACCCAGCTGTCTTCCACGCTTGTGCCTTGTTGGCGATGCTCCTGCATCATTCTAGCTAAGATTTGGGTCATATTCCTTGGTAATATGAGACTTTGGTTGAAATAAAAGAGAGATAGTGCTCAAATTATGGTTTCAAATGCAGAAGGGGCTTAAAAAAAGGGAGTCTGTGAGGATTTTGAATGGTACAGACCCACATTGGAAGGAAATCATAGGAGCTCGTGAACCTTGAGGGAGGATTCAACATGGATCCAAGAGATAATGTGTCACTGAGAAAGAAGGAGAATTGTTCAGAGATTATCTCCCAAGAAGCACACTTGTTCAAATATCCATAACTTTCTGCTAAAACATCAGAATTGAGCAAGGGAGAAGTCATTGGAAAGATGTTGGACAGTAGAATATAAAGGTTCACCCAGTGAATTGATATGAACAATCAATTTCTGAGGAAAACAAGAGAAATAATTCTAATAAATTATTGAACGAGGATGGTTCATATTTCCATGAAATTGTTGAGACAATTATCCTGATAAATTTTTGTTGGCTGCACATTTTGCAGAGTTGAAAGCAACTTGATCAGATCAGGATCAACATAGAGTGTATAGGAATGGAAAAGACACAAAGGGATTACATACAGGAAGCTAAGATAATAGGAATGGATTCCCATATGGGTACCGAGGGCACAAACTCAAATGGACATTGAGAAGTAAGGGATGTGACCTTGAAATTGGTTGAAACTGTTAAAATTTTGCAGACGGATGTCCAAATTTGTAAATATAATAATGAAAGGGTTATGAAATCCAAGGAGAAGTAGGAGGACTTCAACATGAAGTTAATGAAAATCTTAGACATAATTGAAAAGAAATTTGATAAGGAGAATGGCTCAAGAAAATCAAGAATTCACAGGTCTCCTGATGAGAAAGGAGGAGCAAGGAGTTCTAGAAGACATCACCATCACTCCCCAAGGCATTCCAATAGGAGAGCAGACAACAACTCAAGTCCATCCCCTGTTAGGAAGCTTAAGAGGAGATATGGGGTGGATGAGCTACGAGGAGAAATGAACAAAATCAAATCTCCTACATTTGATGGTGAGAATAAGAAAGATGAATATGTAGAGACATGGCTGTTAGGCATGAGAAGTATTTTCAATTGCATAATTATTCTTCACATGCAGAAGGAAGAATTACTATCTATCAGGTCAAGGGAAAGGCATCCATGTGGTGGGATCAACTTGTGCAGGTGTTACACATTAGAGATAAAATGTTACTTGGAAGGAATGCAAGAAGTATTTTGAAAATAAATACTTGACCAAGAGATATTATGACAACAAAATGAAAGACTTCTTTGAACTCAAGCTTCAAAGTGTGACCATTGATGAATATGAAAAAAGGTTTTTGAAACTGTTGAAGTATGTTTCTTTCATCAAGGATGAAACAATTAATATTCATAGGTACTTGAGTGGACTTCCACCATTCATTAGTGAAAATATTCGATATGATGATCAGAAAAATTTGGAGGAGACCATAAGGTGAGCTAAATTCCTATATGATCATCATAAAGGAAAGCCAACTTTCCAAAAAACTTTGGAAGACAAGAAGAAGTAAAAGATGGAATAGAGGAAGAAGGGGACTAAGAAACCATTCTTCAAAAATAGTCCTCAGGGACAACCAACTTATAGAGAGCCCAAAATGATTGAGACAAGAGGGAAAAGGACAAGACAACCACCTATTCAATGTTGGGGTTGTCAGGTAAATCATATTTATAGAGATAGTCTCCACAAAAGTGAAAATGTGAGAGTTGTTCACAATGTGCAGTAAGTTGAAATAATGGAGGACATGGGCAGGAATGTACCCAGGATCTATGCATCCTTAGACAATAAGCAAGCTAAGTTTTAATAACATATTATTGAAGTATAAGGTATGATCAACAACCAAACCATTGCAATTTTAATTTATTTGGGAGCTAGCCATAGTTATGTAGATCCTAAGATGGTGGAAAGATTTCAATTGCCAAGAAGCAAGCATGGAAAATATTGTTTAGTACAACTAGCTACTAGAGCCAACAAAAAATTTAATAAGATGGTTAAGTCATGCCCAATGAACATGAATGGGATGAGCACTAAGGAATATTTAAATATATTTCCATTAGGGTCCTATGAATATCTAATTGGTATGGATTGGTTGGACAAATGCCATGCCATCCTAGATTGTCATAAAAAATCATTTACTTGGTGGGATGAAGAAGGGAACCTAAGGGTAGTACATGGAATTCCCAAAGAAATAACTATTAGAGAAATCTCAACAATGCAGTGGAAGAAAAGTTACAGGAAAGGGTGTCAATTATTTATAGCTCATATGGAAGAGACACCTAAATATAAGGCCTCAAGTATTGAGGAATATGCAGTCCTAAAAGAGTTTGAAGATGTTTTTAGAGAAATACCAAGATTACCTCCTAAAAGAGATGTTGATTTTTATATAAATATGATGCCTGGAGCAACTCTAGTATCCAAGACCCCTTACAAAATGAGTACGCCATAGTTGAAGGAGTTGCAAATGCAACTTGAAGAGATTCTAAAGAAGGGGTATATACTCCCAGGTGTGTCACCTTGGGGTTCCCAAGTTTTATTTGTGAAGACGAAGGATGGGACACTGGGACTGTGTGTTGAATTACGACAGTTGAACAAGGTAACTGTGAAGAATAAGTATCATTTTCCAAGGATCAATGACCTCTTTGATCAACTGAAGAATGAAAAAATATTCTCCAAGATTGATCTCAGGTCTGGCTATCACCGGGTAAGAATTACAGATGAATACATCAACAAGACTACTTTTAGAACAAGGTATGGAAATTCTGAATTCACAGTGGTGTCATTTGGGTTATCAAATGCACCAACTGTGTTCATGTGTTTAATGAATGGTATTTTTAGAGAATACTTAGATCAGTTTGTCATTGTATTTTAGGATGAAACTATTATATATTCTAAGTCATAGGAAGATCATGAACAACACTTGAGGATGGTACTACAAGTATTAAGAGAGCACAAATTGTATGCCAAATTGAGAAATTGCTCATTTTATCATAACCAAATTCATTATTTGTTGTATAATATCATATATGAAGAATGAATATCAGTAGATCCGAAAAATATTGAGGCCATTAGAGGATGGTCAGTACCAAAGAATGTGATAGAATTCAGATCATTCATGGTCCTTGCAGGCTACTATATAATATTTATTGCAATATTCTCAAAGATTTCACACCTGATTACTTCCTTGGAAAAAAAGGGAGTGAATTTTTAGTGGACAGAGAAATGTGAAAAGATATTTTAGCACTTGAAGAAATTATTAACCAGTGCTCCAATCCTAAGGATTGTTGATCCAAATGAATATTTTATTGTATGCATAGATGCATGTAAAGAGGGAGTTGGGGGAGTCCTCAGTTAGAATGGGTTGTGGTATGTTATGAATCAAGGAATTTGAAGGAGCATGAAAGGAATTATGCCACTCATGACTTGGATTTGGCAGCCATAGTACATGCCTTGAATAAGTGGAGGCACTACCTTATTTGAAAAATGTTTGAGGTTATGACATACCATAATGGTTTGAAATATTTGTTTGAACATCCAATTGTAAACGTCCGACAGAGTCGGTGGTTACAATTTCTCAATGAATATGACTTTGATATAAAGCATATCAAAGGGAGAGAAAAAAGGTGGTTGATGCACTCAGTAGAAGAGTGCATGAGTTGCATGCTACAACCATTAGCATGTACCAATAAAATTTAAAAGACAAAATCTTGGAGGCTGCAAAACTAGATTTGCAATACATGGAAATGGTAACAAAATTAGAACAAATTCTTCTGCAATAGAAAATTGAAGAGTACAAGTTGGGAGAGGATGAAATTATCATGTATAGAGGGAGAATTTATGTACCAAATTATCAATAATTGAGAATTTTGATATTGAAAGAAATGCATAATGTACCTTATGTCGGAAACCCAGGGTATCAAAAAACTATTGCGACTATCAAAAACCATTATTATTGGCCATGCATGAAGCAATAAATGGTTGAGAACATTGCCAAATATTTGGAGTGCCAAAAGGTCAAGGTTGAGCACATACACCAAACTGGGTTACTGCATCCATTACCTATTCTTGAGTGGAAGTGGGAAGTTGTGACAATGGATTTCATCACCAAGCTACCCAGAACAAATAAACAACATGATTCAATCCTGGTAGTGGTGGAAAATCTTACCAAAGCTTCCCATTTTATTTCAGTAAAGATAACTCACAAGGAAACCAACATTATTGATATTTATATAAAGGAGATTTCTCAATTGCATGGTATACCAAGACAATTGTGTCTGACAAATATCCAAAATTCACATCGAATTTCTTGAAAGGATTGTTCAAAGGATTTGGAATGAATTTGAATTTTAGAAAAAATTATAATCCATAATTTCATGGGAAAACTGAGAGGGCGAATCAGGTGATTGAAGATATGTTAAGTATGTATGTGATGGATAAACCATCCAAGTGGGAAGACTATCTATATTTGTTAGATTTTTCTTATAACAATGGGTACCAAGCATCTCTAAAGATGATCCCATTCGAATCACTTTATGGAAGAAGGTGCAATACACTAGTAAGCGGGGACAAACTAACAGATAGAGCAATGGCTGGGCTTGAGTTGCTCAGGGAAATAGAAGAGAAGATGTCAAAAATAAAATAGAATTTAAAGACTTCTCAAGATAGGAAGAAAATATATGATGATAAGGGAAAAATTTACAGGGAATTTAAAGAGGGTGGCCATGTATTCTTGAAAGTGAAGGCCAACAAAAGTACCCTGAAATTGGGAAATTGTTCCAAGTTGGCAGCTCATTATTGTGGGCCGTTTGAAATCCTATAGAGGATTGGGATTGTAGCTTATATTCTTGCATTACCTACATCTATATCTATTAATAATTTATTCCATGTATCATTGCTAAAAAAGTATGTACCTTATGCTAATCATGTTATTGATTGGAATGTGATTTAGGTGTAGCAAGAAGACGCATTTCAAGTGAATCCAACGTGTATACTGGACTAAAAGATAAAGAAGCTCCAAAATAAATCCATAGAGATAGTACAGGTCCAATGGACCTGGTACAGTCCTGAGGATGCAACTTGGGAGAACAAGGATGATATGTGGGAAGAATACTGACATCTTATTGAAAGTTTTTGAACTTTTGATTGTATATGTGTATATATAATGCACTAAGGACAATGCATAAAATAAGGGGAGTGGGATGTAACACCCCCAAGACCAAGTCCAAGTGGAATTGTAAACAAGTTTTGTAGGCTGGTAAGCTAGGTGCTTATAAGCTAGGAGGCTTATGTGTTGAATTAGGTCGGAGAGCCTAGATGCTAGGGACAATGAGCCTATTTTTTTATATGTAAACACTCATATCATTAATAAAATACATCGCTGCTAGTACACCGACCATGATAAAAGAGTATGGGGGAATAGACTCCACTAGGAAGGGAAAGGGAGGGGCTAAGAGCCTAGGGAAGGAGCTAATCTAGAGGGATTATCTCTAAGGGAATATTATAATATTATTCCTAAAGACTAAGGCATGGGTAAATTTCATGTTATCCTAAGTTCTTTGGGAAAGAGCATGAATCCCAAGTGGAGAGGAGTGAATTCCTGAGGGCCATGTTTCAATCAAGGCGCATGCAAATATATGTGGGGAAATGAGTTTGTTTTCCCATCCTCCCCCATGCACCCAACCATTCTCTTCTTGAGTCGACCTCTGGAACCTGCACACACACTGGAGCTACCCCATGCATTTCCTTTTACCAGTAGTAACTTGTACCCATCCTAGGAGGAGTAGCACACTTGTACCTTGTTGTTATGGGAAACGCCTAAACCAAACCCAAAGGTTGTTGTTGCGGAAATCACCTGATCAATATCTGAACTCTGTTGATGTATTAATTGAATGTTGTTGTTTTTTTCACCAATCTTGTACCTGGTTGACAAGAGAGTTGGATAGAAGAAGTGGGTTATCAGTCTTGTGGGTTTGAAGAGGGAAGTTGTCAGGCATGTGAGAAACTCTCTCCAGGTGAGAGATTTTGTTGGGAAATTATTTTCTCGAGGGAGCCCAACTACAAATATAATTCTCTGAGACTTCATGTCTGACCTGTTCTTAAAGCTCTAGAAGGGAAGTGGGGCAGCCAAAGGACTGTTGAGTAGAGAAGGGGCACACTATTTGTGATCAAGATTTTGGATGTGAATATGATTATGACCATATCATGATGTTCAATGAAAAACCCATCTCTCACTTTCCAAATACCACCATTCTGTAAGGTAGCTAGAGAGGTAGTGGGGGGGCCCAGAGGGCCCAGAGTGATAATAGTGGAGGTCATTCAATGTAAGGTGGACTAGGTCCACTATATTATTAAATAAGGTCCACTATGGTAGTTAGATATAGTAAATGGGTAATTAGATATAATAAATTTAAGAGGACTTCTTATAAGGTTCTACTTCTAGAAGATTCCTCCTCTAGAATGTTCTTAGGTGATGGTAGCACTATATAAAGGGATCCTCTCCTGTTCACTTGCCTCTTCGAGGGGGCTTCCTCCTAATGAGATTCAGCTCCAAATACAATACTTCTCTTCATGTCTCATTACATTGCTTGAACCCCTTTATATAGTGCTACCATCACCTAAGAACATTCTAGAGGGGGAATGTTCTAGAAGTAGAACCTTCTAAGGAGTCCTCTTACATTTATTATATCTAATTACCCATTTATTATATCTAACTACCATAGTGGACCTTATTTAATAATATAGTGGACTTAGTGAATCTTCTAGAAGTAGAACCTTCTAAGAAGTTTGCTTACATTTATTATATATAATTACCCATTTATTATATATAACTACCATAGTGGGCCTTATTTAATAATATAATGGACCTAGACCACCTTACATTGAATGACCTCCACTATTATCACTATGGGCCCTCTGGAACCCCCCACTACCTCTCTAGCTACCTTACACATTCTTGAACCTAATAGACAAATCCATTGCAAAGATCATAGTTTTCCTCAAATATTTCATTCATGTTCATGCAATGGTGAAGTTGATTATGCAAAGAAAAGGGTTGATTTTGACCTCATTAATCCTAATTATGACACATTTTTATTTGTTGATATTACTAATGAATGGTCAAAACAAGTTGATGAAGACCCTTTGGATTATATTGATGCATGTGGTAAATATTGTTTCAAAGATCTTCATGAAGTAATCAAGATCTTGAATGGTATAATGATATTTAAAATCCATTGTTTCAATTGGAAGAAGTCAAGAAGTTCAACATTGATATGTATACCCATATTGATATGTGCACATTTTCCTTCAATGATGATGATGATTTGAAGGGTATTCCTATTTTTTTGAATCCCTTATATGAATCTTCTTCACATTATGATGACTTTATTTCTGATAGGAAGATTGCAACAGATGACATGATGATGTATGATGAATCTATTTACCCTATTCAAACTATCAACCTTAATCCTCAAATTTTTAATCCTATTGATGGTTCTTGGATAAGATGCAAGATGCATTTTGTTGGTTGGTGTTACCCATGATTTTGGTCATTGTGATGATGTATTAAGGATGGTGTAATCAGACTCTTCATTAGAATCTTTTCCTGAGAAAAGTTACCTTCATCTTTCTCCAGAAATCACAGTTTTGAGGAAGGTTCGCAGGCTACCTATACATTTGCCTGTGAGAATGGATGATTCTCGCAGGATACCTTAAGCCAGGGTGCGAGAAGTTCGCACTGTGCCTAACTGTTATGGTGCGAACACTTTCTAAAGAAAGGAAAAAGGATGAATTCTCGAACCTTCTAGAAAGGAATCTTCTAGAAGGATGAGATGGCATTCGAATGGTTGTCTAAGCACTGGCTTTCCTGATATCTTGGGATCATTCCTATATAAGTAACTAATTCATTTCCTCCTATATATTAAGAGGATTCTCATGGAAAAGGTTAGAAGAAAACAAGGTTAAGAAGACATTGGAGAATTTGTGAAAGATTGTGTGAAGGACTGATGCTACAGCAGCTAGAGAACTCCAACAAGGTTATCAAAGGTGGTTGATCTTCTTCATACAAGTGAGCAAGTGTGTGTGTCAGAGCTAAGGGCCATTGAAAGGAGGCTTGCAACATCAAGGCTCAGGTTGTAAGCTTTGCTTTCTATCAATATAATACAGTAATATGTCCCTTTCCCATAAAGTTGAGTTTACTTTATTGCATAATTCCTTGATCATATGCATAGATTAATTGTTGAATATATTAATTTGTTTTCACTTCGATTGGTTTGAACTGTCTTGGTTTGGACTGCACAAGAGCATTGGAGCGAATCTAGTACAACAAAGACCCAAGGAAGCGATCATAAGGTAATTTCATGATTCTTGCCTCCTAGTTCATTCAACAATCTAAATCTAGGGAAAGAGTATTATTCTGTCTTGATATGTTCTAGATCTAGGTGGATCTAGGGAGATTGGTTTGTGTCCGCACTTACAGATTTATCCTATAACAGTTGGAAACCATTTAGTTTGGATATTAGTTGGTATTTTTTCCCCACCATATGCATCTATTGATTGCCATGTCAATGATATTTCCATGAATAAATTCTTCCAAGTCATGAACCCTAGATGTAAAGAAAGTGATGCATTCCTATATGCCAAATGTCATATAACTTGAGTTATAGGTTGTTTCATCCCTCTTTCCCTATTTTTAAGAGCAAAATCTCTCTATGGCTAGGGTAAACCACAACAGACAAGTATAACTACAGAAATCAACTCTTTCCCATAAAAATGCTATATAAACCAATGTGCAAGAGAGATAAGAAAAGGACCTACCTCATCCAAATGTTTGATGATGTCCATCGTTGAGCACTTTGACCCAAAGATTTATACCTACAACAAGTTCTCAAAAAACAAGTGAAGCAAACATATAGTGATAATATAGAAGGTTAGCACATTAGATAACATAATCCATTAATATACAAAACAAACATGCCCATGGATAATAACTCATATATTTGAAAGATGTCAATTGGATGGGAAGAGAGTATTTCTATTAATAAATGATCAACAAAAGTGATAATATTACAGACTTTCGTGTCGGCATGGTTCAGAACCAATAAACCAAGTTCCTTCCAGCTGGGCCTCCACCATTTCAATCCTCCACCAAAGGCAATCTCATAGAAGGGAGACAATGAGGTTCTCCATCAATAAGGGAAGAGATTGGGGTCTGAACATTGTGTTCAAAATTAAAGGAAAAAGGGATCCAAACTCAATATGAAGTAATAATTTCTCCAGAGTAATTTTGCTCTCAAAGTTGAACTCTTTCTCTCATTTTCCATAGCTCGAAATTGGTTTTTTTATATCCTTCAAAAATGCAACTAAAGGTATGAATCAGAACGTTTCCAGTATATGGAAGGCCAAGGATTAGAGATCTCTTGTCATGACATGGAAACCCGACATTTAATTTTGATTTTTTGGCACAAATATCAATGTACATGGGTTGTAGTGCAATAACCAGTGTATACGCATGTTGTATAGGGTGCAAGATGCATATAAGTGTAAAAAAATTATATTTTTGTTTCTGGATTTATCAATCAGAGAAAGTGAGTCTGCATAGGGAAATGGAATAAGGACCTCTCTGCAATATTTCTTAGGGTGAGGCAAATATTTATATAACAAATTCCCCCTAATGTGTGAGGTCAGAGGAGAATCTGCGATGGCCGAAATACATTATAAACAACCCAAAAGTGGAGTGGTAGAGAACAATCTAGACGAACTCGTTTTCTCATTACATTCTACACTAAATTTGCATACATGGCTACCAAAAATTACAATGTAGATCCATGTGGAAAATATACCAAACAAGTGTATGTGACTATGAATAGGCAAATACAAATGCAGTCACATGCCAAAAGCTGTCATAGTCATGAACAAGGCCCAGTAGAACCAATATAAAAAAAAAAGATGAGGATATTTGTATACCATGGAGTACAATCTGATCTCCCATGATTCCTAAATTCATATAGGTACTGGTCCAATGAAAAGGAAGAAACAAATCGAGAAATTTGCGGCCACATAGTGATGTCTTCAATTCTTCTACACAATTTGCCAAAGGTGCAAGTCTACATCATGTGAATAAAGGAGTTGAGGTTGAACACAATGAGACATTATTTGATTACCAGTCATTGAGGTATATTGTTAACCAATGTAGGACAACCTACCGATAATGAAAGTAGCTATCAAGGCACCAAGTACATTCTTATAAGTGTGAATAAAGGAGCTAGTATCGAACACCTGAAGAATCCAACAATCATGATACATTGATGTATTCCCAACTATCGATGGAAAGAGAGTCTACCACTAATGACTGCAAGCCTCAAGGCACTCATAAGACTCTAGGTCCCATTTCGAGAACAGATGGGCTGAAGTCGATGGAAAGAGACCCGTTAAAAGGAGAACATTAAGGCATCTTTCATCAGTCAGCGCGAGGTGCAAATCATGAGCTTCATGATTTGGTGGAAATCAAATGAAGAAGATGTTCACGAACCAGTGACATTGTGCATCTTTTGCGTGTTCCAAGTGCAAGTGATGCATGAAAAAGACCCTTTGAATAGCAGCCAATGATGAAAACATGATGAAAAAGGTGAGGAAACCACCAATAATGCTAATGGCATCCAAGACACTGAACGAATCCCAACATGTGAATAGATGTTTTGCCTTTGAACACAAGGGAAACCACCCATTCAATGACCAATGATGAAATGTCGACTGTTGGGTTCAAGGTTACCTACCAATGATGAAAGTAGGGCTAGGGTGCATGATTGGACTACAGTATCATGTGATTCTAAGACAGACGGAGGGTATGGATGATATGCAAAGTCAAGAGTTCTAAGGAGTGGCCAACACAAATTGATAGACTTCCTTTTAACAAGAGCATGAGACATATGGAGGACTCTGGCAGCATATACTTGATGATGAAACAATAATATGCAGGAGGCATCGATGAAATTATGTATATGGACTGGAAGAGTAACCATCTGGTAGAGGAGACTCTGTAACGAGCTCAACTTCCTAAGGCCATGCTAATCCCAAAATTATGATGAATGGACTCAAATAACTTTGTTCTCTGTTCAAAGGTGACACGACTGATGCAGATATAAGATAATACTCCCTTCCCAACCATATTTTTTTGTTTTTTCATAGACAAATGAATGTTATGATACAAAGGAGGAAACGAGTGTCAAAAGTAAGCAAAACTAGTTCCAGCAGTGGAACAAACCTATGCTCAATGAAGGGAAGTGCATGCAGGATATGGACACTTTGGGGAATGTTTCCTCCTTGGTATAGGGTGTCAAATTGTGAAGGATATAAATATTTCTTTGCTTGGTTGAGGATGCAAACTGTTGATGCAAACAATTTATAACGCAAAGAGGAAACCAACTATAGGCTCAATACTGCAAGCAAGGGCATGAGATGCAATCACAACTAACATCAAAAAATGTCTTTTTTATGTCTTTTAGCCTACTTGGTGTAAAAAAGGGATAAACTTGTGCCAAATAGACATCTTTTCAAATCTAATTTACGAGTGTGAAAGAGACAAGTTCACTCGCCAATCTTTTCACTTTTTGATAACGAGTCAGAAAAGAGCTTAACTAAGACTCACGACCTTTAAAGTCCAATTTAACGAGTGTGAAAGGGACAAGTCACTCGGAAATATTTTCACTTTTTGAAAACAAGTTTGAAAATAGCTTAACTAAGACTCACAGCCTTTAAAGTCCAATTTAATGAGTGTGAAAGGGACAAATCACTCGACAATCTTTTCTCTTTTTGAACGAGTCGGAAAAGGGCTTAACTCGTACTTGTGGATGTTTTTAAAAGCAACATGTAATGGGGGAGGCCAAGGCTTCGACGTAGGACTTCTGTGAAAGGTCAGCAACTTACGAAGAGATGACACAAGCTTGGGAAAACTCAAAGCTTTCCAAGTTGAGGATGATAAAATACTTGCAGAGGTTACCTTATCTACAATATATCTAAGAATTCCCCTTATCTGTAAGGGTGTAGAAGAAGTAAGTCGAGGCTCTACAAGATCACTCCAATCAAAGGAAATCACCCTAGGACTTGGAGGGGGCATACTTGAAGAGAGTAGAATGCTCCCTTGTGCAGAAGGTATAGAATTAGAAATGCTAAGGACATGGCATAGAAGGTATAGAACTAGAACTAGAAGAGCGAGATCGACCGAAAATTACATTGGTGCAACCACTTCCTTATACTTGTCACTCTCCAAGAGAAGAGTGGGGTTGACTGAATATTTCATCGGCACGACCACGCCTTGAACCATTGTTTGAATAGGATGCAAGAAAAAAAGTTCAAGAGATGCATCACCCCCAAAAATAGGAGTGATTTCGGTCGAAAATTGCATCGACACAATGACTGGTTGAACAGGATGTGAGACAACAAGTTCAAGAGACACATCACCCCCAAACATAAGATAGGTTTCAGTTGAATATTGCATCAACACAACTACTGGTTTAATGGGATGTGAGACAACAAGGTCAATGGATGCATCAACCCCTAAAGGAAGAGGGGTGTCTGCCGAAGATTGCCTTGGCATGATTGATGTATCAACCAAAGAAGGAATGGAGTGTGGGGAAACCACAGACGAATCAGAACCTGAAGGGCCCTCAAGTGAGAACCATTCTTTTGGTATCCTGATAGTAGCAGGACACAAATGAGTAAGGTGACTTCCTTCACAAGTCCTGCAAATGAATCTGGCCTTATGTCTAACACGTCTAGGCTTCATAATCATATGAATGTCTCCAGCATGACTTGTAGTGGCTGGTGACAAATATCCAATGTGATCTGCAGAGGTTGGTGATGTATCCCCAACATGACTAGCAGAGGTTTGTGATGTATGTGTAGTGTGACTAGCAGTGACAAGACTTGTGCCCCCATCATGACTTGCAATGGCTAGTTCCAGGTCTTCAACATGAATTGCAGAGGTCGTCGACCAATCTCCAACATGACTAGCATAGGTTGGTAATAAAATGCCAGTATGACCTACAATGACTGTACTTGTGGTGGCGATGGGTTGTGGCATTTGAGACCAAGGTCCAATGAAATATTGGTTTTGAGAAATTGCAGGCCAGGAAGGATCCTGGTTTATACCCTTTCCCTGTCCAACAGGATAGTATCCTCCTCCATATTGATTCATAAAGGGTTGTAAGGGAATTGACACTAAATTAGATGTTTGTGAAGAGACAAAATCATGATAAGTATTACTCAAGTGAGGATACATATTGCCCCCAAATGAAGGAACTTCGTGAAGGCGGTTTCCCATACTATAAAAATAACTTCCCGTGGATGAAACACCAGAGGACAGATCAAGATCAGCCATGCAGAATTTTTTCATAGGAGCCGACATGGCAGAAGAAGGATAAGTAGATGAAGTGTAATAAGTAGAATTATTGCCTATTAGGGCACTTACTTCTCACATAGTGGATTCGTAGGAAGGAAATTCCAACCTCCTACTATAAGAGGTATTTGAGGGATATGACTCCCACCAAATGGAGAGGGATAATAAGGAGGCATCATACCCCCAGACCCAACACCTGGATTTACATAAGGAGGCGAGATAGAGGATGGAAAGTGAAAATACATGTCTGGCATACCATGATAAAAATGATTAGAGACCCAAGGCATTGACTGAGTATCATAATTCTGCACACCATTATGAAAAGAGGAAGGATTCATGCCCATGAAATGAGAGGGAATCATGGTGTGGGTAGTAGTAAATGAGGGAGCAAAAGGGACTCCACTATCCATGATAACAACAAATCAGTATATATATGCATACAAACGAGGTAAAGTGGCTGAGTGGCCTCCCTCCCTAAAGAAGGTATGTCTCACCAAAGAGGGGCCTGAGATTCCATGCTAAAGATCGAAGGTAACATAATCAGTTATAAGGGCTCTCGTGGGCTTAAAAAATAGTCAGTCAGATCCCCCGATAGAGGTAATCCTCCATAAATTTTGTGTGTTTTCCAACCCTTATCTGACCTAGGGTACCTGTAGAATAACCCTACAAGCAACCTATGAGACACCTAAGTCAAGAAACTAATAAAACATTGTATAATCGATGCACAGGTGAGCAGTCGTAAGTCAGGTCCACCGTATGGGTAGGGTAGCAAAGACCGAAACCTTGGAAGCATCACCTCTCATGGAGGTAAAGGCACTAACAATATCCCTAGATACGAATAGATCCCTAGAAATATCTCTGACGCTAGGAAGGTATCGGGGGGATATACCTTCAACTAACTTCGCGCGACCTCGTGATTAAATCCATTGTGAGTGGAGCCTCCTGATCTTACCAATTATACAATGGATTTATCCACTCCCTAACTCAAACACATATGTTGATTTAATTGCCTTGGAGAAGTTTACTCACAAAAATCCTATTCCAAGGCACTAAATCCTAGGCTAGTTTTTGCACCCTAGAAAATAAAATTGTTACTAATAAATTTTAAATTATAGCATTGATTTTTGGGCCATGATTACTCAAAAAGGCATGGTAATGAAACTCATGGTGTTATGACTCCGCAAGAAAAGTAAATATCAAAGTAATGAAAATTCCTAACTTTAACTTTTGATGAATGATGTGCACCTAAAAAATGATGCAATTTTCAAATTCAAATCTGCAATTTAGAAGTGAAGATACAATCTTTCACTATATGCACTGAGCTAATGATAGAGATTCAAAAGACAAAAAATGGCAAGCAATGCAAAGTGCCTAATTTTTTTGTATTTTCAATATATTAAAACTGAAAATGCATGGACTGAAAAAATAACTTGATATATAACTCTATTGTGTATAAAAAATAGATAACTCAAGAAGGATACCGAGCAGCAAAACACCCAGCCCAATGTACAAGGACAATAAAAATGAAAATATGAAGAGAAATACTTTGCCCATAAATTCGACCAAAAGAGGGTTTCTTGTCATCCCACAGGCAATCAACATGCACTACAGAGACCTAAGAAGGCTCAACAAGCATCAAATCCCACCCAACAAACACCAGACCGAGAAAATAGGAAAGGAGAAAAGGTGTACGCGATTTTTTGGGAAAACAGAGTGTATATACACAACTTGTAGTGAGACAACTTGCATGTATATGCAACTGTCAAGGAAAAAGCTACGTATATGCTTTAAAATAAGACCAAGAAAGGGAGAAAGGCTGAAAACTCAGACCCAGAGTGAACATGATTTGTCAAGAAATGTTACGACAAGAACCACAATAGAAACGAGGGAAATCTAAAGATAAAAGTACCTCAAACCCTAAGAAAGAAGATTCATCCCCTGTACGATTGCCAATTTTGTTATGAGGAAAATCTCTCTATGGATAGGGTAAACCACAATAGACAAGTAAGACTGCATAAATCAACTCTTTCCCATAAACATGCTATATAAACCATTGTGCAATTGAGATAAGAAAATGACCTACCTCGTCCAGATGTTTGATGATGTCCACCGCTGAGCACTTTGACCCAAAGATTTATACCTGCAACAAGTTCTCAACAAACAAGCGAAGAAAGCATATAGTGATAATATATAAGGTTAGCACATTAGATAGCATAATCCATTAATATAAAAAACAAACATGCCCATGGATAATAACTCATATATTTGCAAGATATCAATTGGATGGGAAGAGAGTATTTCTATTAATAAATGATGAGCATAAGTGAAAATATTACAGACTTTCATGTCGGCATGGTTCGGAACCGAGAAACCAAGTTCCTTCCAGTTGGGCCTCCACCACTTCAATCCTCCACCAAAGGAAATCTCATAGAAGGGAGACAATGAGGTTCTCCATCAATAAGGGAAGAGCTTGGGGGATGGACAATGTGTTCAGACTTAAAGGACAAAGGGATGTAGACTCAATATGAAGTAGTAATTTCTCCAGAGTAACTTTTCTCTCAAAGTTGAATTCTTTCTCTCCTTTTCCATAGCTCGGAATTGGCTTCTTTATAGTCTTCAAAAATGCAACTGAAGGGCATAGTCAGAACGTTTCTAGTATATGGAAGGCCAAGGATCATAGATGTCATGTCATGACATGGAAACCCGATATTTAATTTTTATTTTTTGGCACAAATCTAAATGTACGTGGGTTGTAGTGGAGCAACCTATGTATACGCTTGATGTATAGGGTGCAAGATGCGTATAAGTAGAAAAAAATTATATTTTTGTCTTTGGATTTATCAATCACGGAAAGTGAGTCTGCATAAAGAAATGGAATAAGGCCCTCTCTGCAAGATTGCTTAAGGCGAGGCAAATATTTCTCTAACACCTATACATAAATAAATAAATCGAAACACATAAAAAGTATATAAATAAGGCAAAGAATTTAAACAAAAGAGGCATAATAGGTTTTGT
>ML790129.1:94262-108102 GCA_009831015.1 Picea engelmannii | reverse complement strand
TTATAATACACTCATCACTTCACTTTATTATTTACCTTTTAAAATCTCTTAAACCACTTTGACTACTTTGACCTTTTGGGGCTTCTAGATGACATAGAGGGTCCTCCAACTTCGTAAGGCCATAACTCTCAAACTGTGAGGAGTTATGCGAAATTCCACATACCACCAGAAATGGAATGACATGTACTATCCATCTAGAATATTATTACCTTCAAATATAGAAAAAATCATACCATTATCCGTCAAACAAACTTGGGTCCATTACCCAAACCTGGGTTCTCCAACTTCACATGGTCATAATTCTCTAACCGTGAGGAGTTATGTGACATTATACATACCACCAGAAATGGCATGACAAGAAATATCCATCTATGATAGTTTCCCTGACAAATTCACTGTCCTTTATCTCATTATTTCACAATTAATCATGGGTTCTCTTACTCCGCAAAGTGTCTTCCCGTGAGGGATTTCACCGTAAGGGGACCACTATGGATTTCATCCATATTTAATTCTTATCAACCATGAAAAACCAATAATGATTCATATTTACATCAAATAATCTTGGGTCCATTACCCAAACCTTTGTGCTACGGGGCTTTCTTCAAGCGTTGACATCAATGACAACCAACCTTAATCAACAATCTTCCCCTTTGGCATTGATGGAAACACGCTTATGCAATACTGAAATCATATCACTCATACTCCCCCTGGAACCATGCCTCTGTCCTCTGCATATGATAAATCTCTCCCCCTTTGTCATCAATGGCAAAGGTATCTTTCCATCCAGGGTTGCTCCCCCTGACTGAACTGTCCTCTTATGGTGCTTTCTCATGTACATCTAATACATAAGATAAGAATTCAAAAATCATTAAAAAAGCATTCATTTTGGAGTAGAAATAACTCCAAGTCTTTGGCAAAGATATTCAAAGGCTTCCCGTCGAAGTGGTTTTGTAAATATGTCTGCCACTTGTTCTTTTGTGCCCACATTCTCAACTCTGATGTTCTTTTCTGCAACCTATTCCCGTAGAAAGTGATACTTGATTGGAATGTCCCTTGTCTTAGACTGCATCATCGGGCTTTTTGAGATACTGATGGCACTTGTATTATCACAATATATTGGATTGGGCTCATCATACTCAACCTGTATATCTATCAAAGTTTATTTCATCCAAAGAACCTGTGTACAACATGTTGTTGTTGCAATATACTCTGCGTCGACTGTAGATAGAGATATTGATGATTGTTTCTTTCTTAGCCATAATACCAAACACTCACCTAAGTAGAACATTAATCCAATGGTGATTCTTCGGTCATCAATACAACCTACCCAATCTTCATCTGTGTAGGCAATAAGTGATAGATATTTTCCTTTTTGATACCATAATCCAAACTCTTTTGTTCCTTTGTGATATCTAAAGATCCTCTTTACTGCTAATACATGTGATTCCTTTGGTTCTGCTTGAAATCGTGCCACTTGTCAAACTTCCTGCATTACATCTGGTTTGGATGTTGTCACATATAGTAGGTTGTCAATCATTGACCTGTATTGCCTCTGATCTGTAGACTTCGAATCATCATCTTTTCTCAATTTACAAATGTTTTGCATGGGAGTGATAACTGGTTTTCAGTCTTCCATTTCGAACCTCTTTAGCATTTATCTGATATACCTGGTTTAAGAAATAAGAATTCCTTGGTTGCTTTCACGTATATGAAGTCCCAGAAAGAAGGATAGTTCTCCAAGTAACGACATTTCAAATTCATTCTGCATGTCTTTTGCAATTTTTTGGCTTAACCTATCATCATCACTACCAAAAATAATATCATCAACATAAACTTCAATTAATAAAATATTACATTGACTTACCTTGATGTAGAGGTTGTTGTCTGCACTTCCTTTTCTGAACCCTGCCTGTTGCATATACTTATCCAGTCTAGAGTACCATGATCTAGGAACCTGTTTTAGACCATACAAGGCATTCTTTAATTTACACACATAGTTTGTGTTCTATGACAACTGAAATCCTTCTGGTTGTTTAATGTAGACTTGTTCTTCAAGTTCCCCATTCAGAAAAGTTGATTTTACATTCATCTGATATACTTTAACATTTTTGGAGCATGCATAAGCTAAAAGAAAATGTATTTCTTCCATTCTGGCAATTGGGGAAAATGTATCTTCAAAATCAATTCCTTCAATCTGTGCATATCCTTTACATACCAATCTAGCTTTGTTCCTTGTAACCTGTCCATCTTCATTCAATTTATTCTTGAAAACCCATTTTGTGTCGATCACATTCTTATTCTCTGGTCTTGGAACCAATTTCCAAGTGTCATTTTTCTCTATTTGATCCAATTCTTCATCCATGGCCTTATT
Organism: Picea engelmannii; assembly: GCA_009831015.1. Taxonomy (NCBI): domain Eukaryota; kingdom Viridiplantae; phylum Streptophyta; class Pinopsida; order Pinales; family Pinaceae; genus Picea; species Picea engelmannii. Next base: position 105,731 of record ML790129.1, on the reverse strand, counting down.
CCAAAATTCATCCTTGTTGGCTTCTTAAAAACAGTTTGGTTCAATTGTAGATAAGAGTGCTAGGTGTGTTTGTTCTGGTGAATGGATTTTTGTTCTAGTCTTAACTCTTGCATCTTTGTTTCCAATAATCTGATCTGAAGGATGATTCTTCTGTACTCGTTTGCTAGGTGTCTTTAGAGATACTTGCTGAACTTTCTCTTCTGCTTCTATCAGATTCTCTTCATCTTCATCTTCATATTCCTCTTCTACTTCTTTTTCATCTTCTTCTTCAAAAAGTTGTTCCATTGATTTGTTTTCTTCTTCCTTTGATTCTAGTCTACCTGTTTCATCAATTGTTACGTTGATGTTTTCCACAACTTTGTTTAATCTTAGATTGTAACACTTGTATTCTTTCTTTGTACTTGAGTAACCAACAAGTATTTCTTTATACACACGAGAGTCAAACTTTCTCATTCTGCCATCTTCTCTTTTGATGTAGCATTTGCTTCCAAAAACTCTGAAGTGCTTCACATTTGTTGGTCTTCCTTTCCATAGCTCGTAGGGTGATTTATTAGTTTTGTTTCTGAGCATTACTCTATTTTGAATGTGAACTGTTGTATGCACTTCCTGTGTCCAAAAAAATATGTCAACTTTGAATCCATTATCATTGTTTGAGCCATTTCTTGTATTGTCTTGTTCTGTCTTTCAACAACTCCATTTTGTTGAGGTGTCCTAGCGATGGATAATTTCTTTTTTATTCCATGATTTCTGCAGTAGTCCATAAATTATTTTGAGGTGAATTCTCCTCCATTATCCTATCTTAAGCATTTGATTCTTGAATCCATCTCATTTTCAACCATTTACTTGTAGATCTTGAAATTTTCAAAAGCTTCTGACTTGTTCTTGAGAAAACAAACTGCAGTCATTCTTGTATAATCATCGACTAATAACATAAAGTATCTCTCACCTTTTAATCCTTTTGTTGTAGTTGGTCCAACTAGATCAGTATGCACAGTTTCCAGTGGTTTTTTTGTTGAATATTTCTTTGATTTGAACCTGGTCTTTGTTTTCTTTCCTTATTGGCAATGTTTGCATAAAGTGTTGGTTGGTTTCTTGATCTGGGGCATTTCTCTGACTGCTTCTCTTTTGCTGACTTTGAAAAGGTTATCAAATTGTATGTGACCCATTCATCTGTTCCATAGCCAACTTTCATCTTCCTTTCCTAGACAACACTTTTCATTTCCAATTTCGCTTAACACATATATGTTGTTTGAAGTTCTTGCAGTTGTAGCGTCCAATTTCCCTAAACCTTCTTTTCTTATCTCACACTTTTGTGAATCGAAAGTAACTTTATGACCTTGGTCACACATTTGACTCACACTTAAAAGATTATGTTTCATATCTTCCACTAGTAGAACATTTTCTGCCTTTTCAATCTTGTTCCCAATTCAAACTGTGTATTTTCCAATGATTTTGGCTGAATCATCATTTCTGAAGGAGAGTGATCCATCTATTTCCTTTTGTAATGTAAGAAACTTGTCTCTATCACCTGTCATGTGTTTTGAACATCCATTGTCAACATACCAACCATGTTTCTTATGTTTATCTTGTAGAGAGATTGTGCATTCTTCATTTCTATACTACTCTTTCTTTCTTATCCATGTCATTTTCTGAGGTTCTTGTTTGTGACACTATTGAGGTTCTTTAGGAGGGACTGTCATTCTACAATTTTTGGCCATGTGTCCAAAATTGTTACATTTGTAACATTCCACTTCAGTGCTCAAAGATTCAAACCTATTGTAACTTCTTCTCTGTGTTTCACTAGGTCTTCTTGAATAACCCCTTTGTGTATGGCTCTCAAAGCAGTTATTGTTCATGTTGTTAGCTCTGCAATTTACAGATTTATGTCCAAAATTATTACATGCATAACATAAACCAAAAAATATAGATTGATACCTGGTAGTTGAAGATATTCTGAAAGGATATTCTCTTATGAATCCTTCTTCTTCTTAAGGCCTATCTATCTGTTGTTGATTCTGAAATTTGAATCTTCTCGGTGGAGTGCCCTTGTAATCTTCCTTGTATATCTTTTTATCTCCTTTGATTGTTTCTGCATAGATTTTTGGATTTGTTTCTTGCTTTGTTGTTTTTGAGCTTGATCCATTTTCTGTCTGATTGTATCCAAGTCCGGACTTGTCAAGATTAGATTTTTGACTGTTGATAATGTCATCCAGAACTTTTGAGCTATTCTACATATTTTTCCTTTGAATATCCTTTCTTAGTGTGACAATCTCTGCTTCCAGGTTTCCAATGATCCTATCCTTTCCTTCTAGATGTTCTTTGAGTGATTATTCAATTCTTTTATCTTGTTCTATTTGAACCTTTAATTTTGTGATCATTTGTTCTAGTTCTTGAGTGTCTTTTTTCTTATCTAGTTCTGCTTGTAGTTTCTTGTTTTTCTTATTTTCTCTTCTGATAACTTCTATGGCACTCGTTAATTCTTCTCGAAAGTCAATTTTTGCCTCTTCAATTTCTTCTTCATATGCTTCTTCATATTCTTCTTCGGAGTCGTCTTTATTAGAGTCTTCTACTACCATGAATAGAACTCTCCCTGTTTCACTATCACTGACTTCATCTTCATCTGATGATGAGATGTCTTTTTTGGTGAAAAAGATTTTCTTGAAAACTTTCTTTGTAGTTATTTTACCTTTATATGTTTGTCTGCCTTTTGAGTAACCTTCAACATTTCACTTTTTCTTATGAGGACATTTGTTAGAAAAATGACCAATACCATCACAATTAAAACAAATTAAAGGAAGCTTACTTCTATGCCTACCATTGGTTCCCTTGTTCATTCTTTTGACGAAGTTGGCCACTTCTTTATCATATTTCGAGACATCGTTGCTGCTGTTATATTCTTCTTGTTCCTTTTTCTTTTGATTTGATCTTTTGGATGCTTTGAAGGCTGCTTCTTTTACATCTGGATTTTCCTGTTCAGTTCTCATCTCATATGTTGTGAAGATTCCATGCAGTTCATTCATTCTTATTGAATTTAGATCTGATCTTTCTTCTAGTGATGATATGTTAGGGTTGAATCTCATAGGAAGATATCTTAGTACCTTTTGAACAATTATAGATTCTTCGATTTCTTCTCTCAATCCTATGATTGCATTCACTGTTTCATCGAATCGTAAAAAGTAGGTTGCGATATCTTCATCTTCCTTCATTTTTAGTTGTTCTAACTGACCTCTATAAGTTTGAAGCTTTGCTGCTTTGACTTTTGAATCTCCTTCATAAATATTTTGAAGCTTGTCCCAAATATCTTTAGTATATTTACAATGTGCAACTTTGGTGAATACTGTATCACTAAGACCATTAAAAAGTGCATTTTTGGCTTTGGAATTATTCTTAGCGAGTTTGACTGCTTTATCATTTGTTGGTGTAACTAATGGTGTTGTGTATTCATCTACAATTGATTGTCAAACTTGAAATCCGTGTGCCTGTATATATGTCTTCATCCTTATGCTCCAAAAAGCATACTTCTATCCATCAAACTATGGTATTCCATTTTTATACAAGTTGGTACTCTCCATGATCTACCTTTTAGTGGTTAAACTGATTTTTGAAGGAACCTGCTCTGATAACAATTGTTGGATTACTGAGAGGGGGGTGAATAAGTAATAGCGTAATTATAATATTTTTTCTTCAAATTTTATATCAATGTAGAATTATTATCCAATAATGAGTAGTAAGAAATAAAGAATAACACACATACACAATACACCAGTGTTTTACGTGGAAACCCAAATCGGGAGAAAACCATAGAATGCTTTTTTATATATGTCTTGAAGAATTACATTCATTAGAAGCACCCATTTCCTTTGTTTTCCAGCTGCAACTGGAAGGAGGCTCCAACCCCCTAGTTTCTCAGGATACAACCTGAGGGAAGCTCCAACTCCCCAATTCTCTGGCTACAACCCTAAGGAGGATACAACCCCCTTTGTTCTCTGGCTACAACTGGAAGGTGGCTACAACCACCTGTCCTTGCCCCGTCCTGCCACCCTGAAGTAGAAGTAGAATGATGGAACCACTTCTACACTATAATTGTGAGATATACCACTGTAAACCTGTACCAATAAATCTGAACCATGCATCAACCATGCATCAACATGTACCTCAACTTGTAATCAACCTGTACCATAAACAAGTTCATCAACCATGCACCAACCTGAACCAAACAACCTATAATCAACCTGTACCATAACTAAGTGCATCAAACCATGTACCAAGTATGTGCCAATCATGTGTCAACTACTCATCAACTATGACTCATCAATATGTACCAACATCATCAACTCTACACCTTATCTATGTGCCAACTCATTGTTGACGGGCGAAATTGACCGTCCGTCAACTGGGATAGTGGAACCGGTCCGGGGTTGTCTAAATAACCCAAGCCGTTTGGACTGGACCACCCTGATGAGTTTAACGACTCCGTTGGCTTCTCTAAGGTCTCCTAAGAAAACCAAAGAGAAAAGTTGATTTGAGCTAAGAGATCTAAACTAAGGAAACTAGAAACTAATAAAACAAATAAAATAATTAATATACTAAACTATAAACTATGCTAACTATTCTATCTACAAACTACTAACTATTCTCATAATAACTCAAATCAACTATCTAATTATCAAGTTAATTACAGTTTATTCACAAATATACATTACATACAATCTACAGATTTGAATAAAACCTGTGAAACTAATTTGTCTGCTGTCCCAAGACAGCAGAGATAAATCTTTTTTAATTTTATGATTTGTGAACAAGAAAGTAAACTAACTGAAATTAAAACAAATCAAATTTATATCTATATTAAACTACTTAATAAAAGCAACAAACTAAATACTAATTGACCTGGAAACGCTCCAAGTCTGCCCTGTGTATGATGACTTCTAAGATGATTGGAGGAGGGAAACTCACACCAGTTGATCCATATGCTTCTTGTAAACGATCAACCGCGTTGCTTCTTGAAGTGTGATACAGGACAAACAAGACATAAAAGAAATCATAACAATTTTCTGATTATAAATTCGTGCAAAAGGGAAACCTATTATGCAGCAAACTTATATATGATAATTCAATTCATAAAGAAGACAAAGCTATCATTCATAAACTGAATCCTTAATTGTTATGTCTTTTATCAAATTGGAAGTAACAAGGTATGTATAACAATAAAAAATTATATCACTTGAATTTGATTTAGATAGCAAAGTAATACTAAACCAGAAACAAAATGATATACAAAACTTGAAACAAAGTGTCGATATATTGAAAAGCAAAAGCTATAACAACGCATCAATTCTGCTCAAGTTTGGATCAGCATTACATATCCTTGTTCTCCCCCAACTGAAGATGATCGATTATTACAAAATCATAGGTTTATATAGGTTTTTCACAAGGTAAAACATCCTTGTGAATAATAGTAAACAGTTTTACACAATATGGGAATAATCCCAAAATCCCTAAAACTAAGTAAATGCAAGTGAAATCTGTAGATCATCCCCTAACTGCCCATGATATCCATTGCAAATTCGAATTACCCATAAAATATGGTCAAACCTTGACAGGCCTGTTTCATATCAAAATGAAATTGATAGCAAATCATATCATATTTGATACAATCTAATCCAAACAACCATCATTCACTCGTTATAGCTGCCATGATATAACAAAAGATTCGTATTGTTCAATTAAATGCACAGGTGGAAAGACTGTTATGATTATATGTAAAATGAAATCATATGCAATCAGCATCAACCCAGCCAAATTCGTGATTGATTTCCTGCACAGTCAACAGACAAAATCGTAATAGAATCAACATATATTACAATTGTAAACTGGGCAAATAATCAAAGCGAATCTCAACTGAGTTTAATTATAGGAATAAGTTGTGAATCTGATACAGTCAATTTCATTTTTTCAAATCGAATTCAAACAGCATATTCATTGCAAACGAATTGATAACATGGTGGAATAATCCGATGTGAATTAACCTGCTGAGTATAACTGTTATGAATTGAATCCATATCAAAACTGTTGCTAATCATGGCATCTATATCATAACAAAATCGAATTGAAATGTGATTGCGTTTCAAAACTGACATATGAGAAACGACCTCTGTCTAGAATAGATACAACGAATTCCACTTGACATCAGAGTATCTATTTTAGCTAAATAAATCAAATCAAATCCACACCATTAACCATTAAAATCTAATAAAAATCTATGAACAAATCAAATCGAAAATCTTTCTATTTTTATCAAAACGAAACTATTATATCAATCCAGGCGACTCACAAAACTAGAAATGATGTTGAGATACATACCAGGGTAGAAAGAAAATGCTTCTTCTGAAAGACTACTTGATGAATTTGTAGATTGATCAAGGGTTTCAACAAGAAGTTGAAGCACAAGGTTTAACAGGCAGAAGGGATTCGAAGCACAGGTCTGGAGAAATGATAAGCATTCTAGCAAATGCTCACAGACTCAAAACGCATGTTCCAGCCACTGAAAAATTGACCTGGAAAATGAGAGCTAGATCTCTGTATCCACTCAATTTCTGAGGAAACCGCCTGAAATGAGGGTAAAGGGGATAAAAATGGTTCTGGGTTTTCAACCGTTCGATCTGATGCAACACCATTTTCCCAGAATTGCTCACGCAAAAACGTGACTCTGGGAGAAAATTCGGGGCAGTTTTCTCTGGCAAAATGAGACCAACACCAACTCTGAACACCAGTGGGGTTCAATTCGCCCTCCAGGAGCCAAGAGATAACACACCGAGAGTTGGGCTAAGGGACAAGGGTTTGAATAGAGTAGGTTTAGAGATTTTCCCAAAAATCAGCAAAGATAACCCTGGTAAGGAGGTAGGCATTGATGTAAAGTGTGCGAGGGGGTTGGAGGTTATCTCTGGCCAGGCATGATAGTTATGGTTAAAGGTACGACTGCCAGCTTACATATCTGTTCAAACCATCATAACGCAGCTCAAAACCATATCATTCGTTTAACCAAAGAATTTAAACGGTGGATGATATATCAATGTGCCATTATAATATTTCAAACCATTGTCATTCAATGTAAAATCAAACCCAAAAATCAACCACGTGCCATTGCATAAATGTGTTAATCAAAAGTTTTCAAACATTGTGACAATCGAATTCATAAAAGTTGACAAGCCAACATTATAAAAAGATTTAACATAAGGATTATATTATATATAAATCATAACCCCCATGTAGAATAAAAGATGAGGCAAGCCATAAAAAGTTTAAACCCAAATGCTCAATAACTTACAAAATCAATAGAATCAAGTTGTGCAATCAATATGAGCATGGTTTTAAAATCATGTTACTTGGCTAACCTATGAAACAAATGAAAAGTGTTATACCATATAATCAACGTTACACCATAGTTTAAATGAATGCAAATCCAAATGCATTGCAAACCAAGCCACATAATAAATTGAAGCATGACTAATGAGTACAGATCAAAAGATTCGCCAACTAGGTAAAATGATAAGTGAGATGTAAGTGCAAAGGGCATATCAATCGGAAGGATGACAACAGTTCAAACAATGATTCTAATGTGACTTTGAAGAACTAAGTTTTCATGCTTACAGTCGTGAAAACAAAATGATGATAGGTGTGCAAAAAGGCGCAAAGAATAAAAGCGTCGTTCATTTGAAAATTGCAATGAAAAATCAATGTTTGTGAATCATTGGTGTAGGCAGCTTATGAGACAATGAAAAATGTGAATTGGCTACCAACAATGGCGACACACTGGTAGAAGCAGTTATCTCTGTCAAAAGAAATGAATTTAGATTAGGACAACAGAGAAAAATTTCAACTCAAAAACAACAACCAGAAAATTGTGCAAACATCATCATTTACTATCTTTTCCAGCAATGTTTTAAAAGATGAAAACCAATAACAGTCCTAAGATCAGCCAGTCATGATTTTTATGATAGAATCTTCAATACTGTTGGCATAGCCACTGCTACCAGCAGGCGTCCATAGCCTCGACAGGGTTTCCATTTAACCCACTCGGACGTCTTTATCCTGTCAAGAAGTTCTAGATTAGAATAAGGACTTTTAAAAGAGGTTTCATATAATTTTTAGATTTTCATTTACCCGACATTGCTTCGCTGCCAGCAGGCCTGTTCAGTACCCCGACGAAGTTGTCTTGGCGGCATGCTTGCATTGCCCCGCTGCCAGCGGACCTGTTCAGTATCCCGGCGGGTTTACAAACACTTCCCACAGCTCATATTAATATTTTTATTTTGTTTTTCTTTTATAAATAGCTGAGCGGGGTGACACTGAAAAATCTTGATGTTTTGTCATATATTTTATTTTTTAGACCTCATCAAAATTTTGTAATACTGTCCTTGATTCAGCTCCAGAAATGTTTTATTTCTAAAAAAACTTACTTTGACAGGGAGATATCCTTTTGAGTCATTCCTTTACGGAAAAGGGACAGCGTAAAAAGATAAAGATAATCATGACAAACTTCACTCAGAGATCGAAATTAGTAAACTTATTTCAAACAAAATTTTCCGACATCATTTTCATTTTTTAGAAATATATTACTGATGTTCGTACAACCTTTCAGAAGTTATTTCAATGAAGAAATTTTCTAATGGTCTTTGTCTGAATAGCTCAGTACACAGGCATGCATATTTCCAAAAGAAAAACTGGTAAGCATAAGGGAGAAACCAAAACACACCAGCGAAGAAAAAATTGGAAAGAAAAGAAATCCAAACAACAAAAACAAAAAAAACAAATACACACCGAAGGTGCATCTGAAAACCTCATGCGACAATCCCCTGGGAAACTGAAAGAAAGTAGGAAAATATTGGATGATGGGAAAAAAGTCCTACTCATGGTACCTTGGGTCAGGGTTGATTCCGATTCATTTATCTCTTTTCTATTCAAGATTTTCATGACAATACCATTTTTGAAAATAAACATTCAACTAGAAGTAAAGAGAAATAGATCAAGGGAACTTCCCTGACAATAGTCGTATTATGGTTCTCGTGGTGCACTCACTGGCGTGCATGACTGCATTTATTAAAAACAAAACTAGTGAGAAATCAAATTGAAAGAAAAACCTATCCCTAAATCTACCCTAACTACTAAACAAATCAGGATACTATGTGTAGTCATGTTTCCAATGTAGCCAGCGGAGTAGCTCCAATCCTGCAATGAAAACAAGATCAAGTGTTACTAATAAGAATGGTATTATATCAACAACTGATAGAAACATATCATGCTTACCTTTATAATCAACATCTAGAAACAAAGTAAGCATGATCTTACCATTTCCTTGGATATTCTTGTTGTATGAATCCTCCAGCCATTGTGCAATCTTGTCACGATAAGGGTCATAATGGCATGGGTGAGTGTAAGTAGTTTTGAAAAACTTGTCAAGATTATGAGGAAATGGAATAACCATCAGCGAAGGCTGAAACACCCCATCCTCCTTGCAATTCTCTAAGTGTTCATTAATTTCTTCACATGGAGAATCTAAAAGAAACATGTCACACCTACTTCCAAGATACTTGGGTAAAAAGAAAGCAAGCGCAACGTTATTTTCATTATGAAATTTTTTCATATATGAATATTCAAGCCACTCTAAGATCCTGTCAGAAAAATACGGATGCAAACCATGATTTTGATGAAACGAATATATCAGTGGAAAGCTCATCATAGGAGGATTCGTGCAATCAATTGATTCATTGGTTTTAATATTTCCTTCGATGCAATTGGTCATTTCAAAATGTGAAGCATAAACATTAAGGTTCGAGCTAAGCAAAGAACGAGTATGAAACTTAGAATGTTTGATTTCCATAAAATATAATGCATTGTCTTTTTCAACAATAAACTGTGTAAAATCATCTCGCAACATGTCTTCTTTCCCTGTGAGTGATGAAAGTGAACAAGAGTCAAATCCGGTTTTATCAATGTTAGATTTGGAATTAATTTCACCAAAATTCAGTATATCGAAAGGATATGATTGTGGTGGAAAAGAATAGGATGTTGTAGGTAAGATGTCAAGTCCACCAGAATCTAGGAATAGATCAGGATATAAAGAATAAAATGAGTCTGAAATAAGCAGATAAAAAGAATCTCTTGAAATATAATAATCAACAATGGTATTCTCAAGACAATTCTCTTCACTTTCTTTAAAACCCTTACTTTGATTTGGTAACGAATTCCTTAACATAATATGATCATCTGGATTTGCATTTTGTGTGATAGAAAATTCAAAATTTATGTGGCAAGCATCTAGTCTTTCCTGTGAACGAAGTGCATTTTGAAGATCAAGGTTTAAAGTTTCTTCTTCTAGTTGTGTATCTCCTTCTCTAATCAGTTTTATAGGAGTAATAGAACATTCAAGAAGATTTTCGTCACTTAAGTGTTCTTCAATGACTGATTGATTAGGGCATGAGTTACAAGAATGAGGGTATTCACCTTGAGCCAGAAATGAATCTTCTTCCATACTGTTCGAAGACTGAAAATACAATGATTCAAAGGAAAAACCAATTTGGTTGTCACTAAGAGCCTGATCAATAGATTCTACCTCCCTAGCTTGTTCAACATTATCAGAAGAATTTTCCTCTTCTTGCGGAGAAGATTGTTCTTGCAGTTGAGTGATAGGATTTGCAATTGGTTCTTCATTCGTGATTGAACATGATTGGATGGAAGGGATGGAAGGATCATAAAAGAGATTTAATGCCAATGACATGTCATCGAGATTAAATTTACAGAGGATATGATAGGCTTTTGTCAAAAAGGCTTCTGAAGATGGATCACCGTTGATTAGCGAAGTATGAAATTCTTCACATAATTGATCAAAATCATAAATTTCAAAAGCATTTAGAAACTCATCTGCAAATTGAAACCAATCAAAAATGTGACATGCCGGAAAGGATTCAAACCAATGTTTGATCCGACCTCTAAAAGTAAGAGAAAAAAGTCTGCATAAAACTCCTAAATCTGAGATGTCATGTTTGATGCATTTGCAGCAAAACTTGCTAAGGTGGTCTTTAGCAGATAAGTTGCCTTCACCATCAAAGGTGAGTTTGGACAAGCGAGAGACTGTCTCATTGGGAACATTGGGTAGTGAGAAATTGAAAGCATGTTCCAACACAGTGATTTGGGGAGCCATGGGGGAAATTGATGACATATAAATAAGGGCTCTTACAAGGCCAGCTTGTCAGTCGGCCCTCCTTCTAGCGCCATTTTTTGATGGGCGAAATTGACCGTCCGTCAACTGGGAGAGTGGAACCAGTCTGGGGTTGTCTAAATAACCCAAGCCGTTTGGAATGGACCACCCTGACGAGTTTAACGGCTCCGTTGGCTGCTCTAAGGTCTCCTAAGAAAACCAAAGAGAAAAGTTGATCTGAGCTAAGAGATCTAAACTAAGGAAACTAGAAA
>ML790129.1:58193-81527 GCA_009831015.1 Picea engelmannii | reverse complement strand
TTGCGCCTGGCACTAGAGTAGCTGTCGTAACGAGGCGGTTCGTTACATCTTCAGCTTCACTTTGTCTATGTTCATAAGCCAAGTCTCATTTGTTCTATGTAGCAATAAGTTATTATAGCAGTCTGTCACCAATCCCATTGAAAAAATGTGTATGCATCCTTCCTTCTTGATTGTATTCATGAGACACTCTTGCCTCATCCCCCATCAAAATGCAATAATTATGATACTATCTACCTGGAATGGTTTTATGAATTTATTTTTCTTCCTTATTAATGTTGACAACCTAAATGGTTCATTACCTGATATACCTACAAACACACACAAATTGTCAATGTTAAAAACATAACTCTCTTCAGCCTCATTTGATTTCTCTATCAACATGTCCATATGTTGATATGAACTCTCAAAAAATATCACGAGACTTACTATAAGTATTTCATATACATTCTCCAACCATTCTGTGAGACTCTCAATAGGTCTCCTCTCAACATCATACTCTCCAAGGATGTCTCCCTACTCTTGTCCACAATAGTTAACTCCTCCTTCGATCAATGACCTCAATTTAAACTCAATTCCTCCGAGTTTCTCCTTTTCAATCAAAGCATCTAACCTATGCTTCAATTCCTCCAAGTCTTTCCTCAACTTCTCTTCAAGGAACCGCATTATTGGCCATTTAAGTTTATTCACTTTCCATCCATGTCTCTAGTTCCCTTTCACCTTCCTCTATAGTAGTTTTTCCACGTAACTGAGTTGGATATGTAACTCAATCATTTCTCTTTCAGTCTCCTCTTGAATCATCCTCTTCCTTATGCCATCTTCCCTGACATCCTTTCTTCCTATGTCGTGGCTTCCTTTTCAACCTTTGTAATGACCAGCAGTAGTCATTATCTCCATTTCCTTTGTGAACTTCATCTTGTTCACCTATGGACTGCATTCAAGCACCTCTTTTAGAAAGTCTCCATACCTACTGCACCATACCTTGAGCATCAATATATATCCTTTGAGCTTGATCTCTTGGTACCTATGGTTATCTCTCCTATAACCTCTTGAGAAAACTCTGCTCCTCTAGACTCTGCAATTTCCACTTCCCTTTGAGAACACTCACTTTTTCTCCTTAGCCCAATCTCTGTTGGATCTATAAAGGTTCTTTTCCACTGCTTGTTTTCTTCAAGAGGTCACATTATCTCCTTATGAATTCAAGAAAATCAATGGTTCTCTGCTACAACTCTCCTAGATGTCATGGCTTCTATCAAATCTCCGCCAATCTCAAAGAATATTTAATTTGAAAATAACATACAATAAGTCCAATATCTATTTATGATCTTGCTCCCTTTTGATTTACTCTCTAGAATCAACCCAATTATCCTGTCATACTTCATAAGTTTGAACCTCTCTTTGTGTAAGAATTTGTACAATACTTTGGCTTACAATATTATTTTGCATCTCCCTATCTGATCTCTTCTCAAAGTAAGAGATTATCTCTATCCATCCTTAAATGAGTAAATTAACTTTCTTTGATACCAAAATGATATCCATTCATTTATTGTATGTGCTCTGATACAAAATTGATGACCTTAACGGTCAATATCCACAGATATGGCAACTTGATTTTATTAGGTTGCTCATCAAACCCTCTTAGGGGTGTCCCAAGATCATTTCTTTACACAAACTAAGTTTTCTTCTTTTATCCCTTTAATCTCTCTTATATACCCATTCTCTTCTTAGTCTATTTTATCATAGTATGGATTGAATCCTTCTCGTTCTTTTGTGGATGTATTTGTACAGGTCAATTGTCTCAGAGATTAATTATTTATTGGTTGCATTTATAGTATTAATAGTGGGAAGGTGCTAAAATATATCCCAAACTCTTAGAGGATTCTGTATGATCAACACCTATATCCACATGCTAATCCAATAGGCACTAATTCCCTTCCTCTAGCCATCCATATGCTTGAGGGTTGTGACCTCAATATGTACACGAGTTGTATTTCAGGGGATAAGTCCCGGTGCAAATATCTATGCAAGGGACCCCTGAGTTATACCATCCATTGACGCGTTTCAAGGCCTTTGACTGTCTATATTATTTTGCGACCCGACTTTGAATTAACCAGGGTAATATTTCACCATGCGAAATAAATATTCTCCATAGATCTCTTCCTCTCCGATCAAGATTGACGATTGGTATTATTCATGTACTTGCACATGATCTAACATCTGGGACTTAATCAAATGTTGACTCAATGATTGAGTTTACTCCAGGATTTATCATGAGATCTGATGGTCCCCATTCATCGATGGAGAAATCCGATGACACAAGTTCTCCTATGTTCGACGATGAGATCCTAAATCGATTTTAAATCGGGCGATGCTTGTAGATTCTCCATGACTTCAATGATTATTTGTCTGAAACTAGATAGGATAATAGATCCTTTACAATGATCTATGATTACTAGGATCATGTATCGATCTATTTTAGACTCAACATTATTAGAGAGTCTTCCACTCATGAGTTTCTTCTTCTTGACCTACAAACATCTCAAACAATGCAATCTAACAATTATAACAATGTAGAGAGTGCTTTAAGTTGTTTCTACAGAGGAATAAATTCCACTTTGACAGAGATTCATTAAAAAATGAATCATATACCTTTCTCTTCAGGAAAATCTTGAAATAGATATTCTATCCTCTATTAATTCAATGCATGTAGACTATACATAGGTTACATAAGGTCTTGATGCCTTCTAAAACCTAGGATACACTTGATAGGTCTTCCCCTCTCTTCCTATGGACTAATCTCTATTCAATTGGCCACCTATTATATTTTTGGCCTAATTCTCATTTATTTCGACACATTTATTTTGTATTGATTACTCTATCAGTGGAAAACCCTCCCTTGGTCTAAATTCTCTTTCACTGACAAAACCCAAGTGCCTTCAAGGATTACAACTTTTGTACAAAAGGATACTAAACTGAAATTAGTTCAGATCCACAAACTTGTCTCACGATTCCTAAGGATCCTCTAAGATCCACAAATCACTCATCAAATCCTACTTTTAGGATCTTATGATATCTACTCACAATTATCTTGAGATCTGTTCCAAATAAGATCTGGTTACAATAATACAATCCATCTCACACATTCTAGAATTACTATAAAACTTAGGAAACTACAATAAAATTCCTTTAGGGAACCAACTCCCTAGGAAAATTAAACACCCCCTAGGTCTAATCAAATGTACAATATTTTGAAGGTAGGGTGTTCTTGCATGACATGGAGCATAAGTTGAAGGCAGATCCCACTTCACTTAACAAAAGGATATTTTCCAACCAAAAATAAATCTGAACATGCATCAATAGGAAATGGAAATGGCAATTTTTTTTGCAAAACTTTGTCATCGAGTTTTTGGTTTTGTTCAATGAAATCCAACACCAACATCAATAGTAATAGTATCTGGATTGATTTTGGGTGAGTTTTTCATGCATTTTCAAATGTATGTTGAATTGTATTGTATGGACACCCATGGATCCATTCTAGTACAAGTATATAACAAACTATATTCTTTTAGGTTTTAGTCATAAGGGTTTGTGAAGAATCCTCTGTGGTGATTGGTCTTATCCAATATTAAATATATTCTAGTCAATAGAATGAAAGGGTACCTTCATCATCAGATTTCTTAACTGACAAGGGCCAGTTACATAAACATAATCAAACTTATATTCTCATAATATACCATAGTAATTGAGGCCACATGTAGCCATATCTCCATCACATGTGAAATTGTTCTAGTTAAATTGTACCATCATCTAGATAGAGTGCATGGCTATTAACATATCTCAAAGTTTCATTATTCTCATTATCACTTGAAATGAAATCACTACAACATAATGTAGATAGAAGGGGAAGAATAACTAACACTATTGAAATTCAAACTTTAGAAACACTTATGTCTATGACCACAATACTCATTACAACACAAATTTAAATCATCATACGATACCCATCTTATAAAAAAGTTTTTTCTTAAGATATTTTCCAATAAGTCTATTCATTCTCATGAGACAATACATCATCGAGTGTTGTAATCTCGCTCCGATACCATTTAAAACATACCCTAATTTATAAAATATAAATAAACATGCAATTATATATAAAAGATAGTTACTTTCCACTCGGATGCAAAGATAGATCAACTAGATAGAGTAGGTTGTGTCATATCCCCATTTTTAGATTCCCCTATTCGATAGCGGAAATGACTCTCATGGCTCTTCAACAAAGAAAAAGGAATTCAAAAGTGGTTATTTAATGTCACTTAGTTAGGAGATGTTATGTATTTAAAGTGACGTTAAGGAAATAAAGTAACTTTAGATTAATAATTTACTTACCATTATTAAGAGTGACTTTTTAGTCGAGAATAATGTATTTTGATCGGAGATAGCCTCCCAAGATATGAAACATTTTCCCTATTTTGACCCCCCGAACCATAAATGGTGGCCCTCGATCAAGGAGGAGCTGCCCCCTCCTTAGGAATCATAGTGGCTGGCAACAACATCCACCAAACCTAGACCCTCGCCTGCACCCCTAACTCCATAAGTTTGACCAGCCCAATGGACACTGAACAGACAAAAGGAACTAAGGAAATCCATACAAGTTTGGATTCGCTCCCAGTTTAGAACCTGCAGACCTAGAAAGCTGACAATAAAATCCTATCGTCCTACATCCCGCATCCAGAGGAAATTCTACAGTATGAAATCATGTCACCCCTCTTGGGGGATGACATCCAATACATGCAATACCATGCCCTCGTATGTAAATTTGTGGGCCTTTGGCCATATGATAAATCCCTCACGTGGTATATCAAAACTAGATGGAATCCCAAAGGAGAGGTCACCCTGAAACTTGGATCTAAATGATTCTTTATGACCATATTCAACCTTGAGGAAGACCGAGAAAGGGTATTCCAAGGAGGACCCTATTTATAAAACTATGTTGGCCTATATATGTGGATTTCGAAAGAGAACTTCAGTCTAGAAAAGGAATATTTCACTGTAGCCCTAGTATGGATCAAATTGTACTCGCTCCTACAGGAGCACTGGCTCATGAAAATACTAGAGAGCATAGGAAACACTCTCAGATCCTTTGTCAATATTGTAGAAGCCACCCTTCAAGGCCACTATACCTCCTACACTCAGATTTGTGTCTACCACAATGTCTCCAAATCTCTGCCAGCCTCAATTTTCCTAAGATATAAATATGTTGACTAGCTTCAAACCCTAGATTACGAGCACATTCCCTCACGATATCTAAAATTCCATGCACATGGGCACATTTTTCAGGAATTTCCCCTGAACAAGCCAATAAATTCCCATAATCCCATTCCGGAGAAAGACGAGGTATGTTTTTAAAAATTCCAAGTCAAGCACAAAGCCCTAAAGAAAATTCCCTCCCAGCCCAACCCCAAGGGTCCCTGCATCAACAATAGTTTTGACTCCCTAGACAACCTCCTAGAGAAATAATCCCTTGTTCTAAACCCCTCATTTGAAACCTAACAAAGTTCCCAATCTGGACTTTCACAAGATCTTATTGTCCCTAGCGCTCTCGCCCCTCAAGCCCAACCCCCAACCCCAAAACTAAGATGAAACTATGGTCCCCTTTGAACCCCTAAATGTGGAGTAAGACGATTTGAAAGACATGGGTCTGGAGGATCTAGACCTACAAGGCATAGCAACAACTTCTGAATGTAAAGAGGAAAAAATGATACCAAATCAAAAAATAAGACTATTGCAAAGTGCCTCGATCAAATCTAGGAGCAAAGAGAAAGGAAGAATGACCCAAAAAGGTAAGAACACTAGAACTGCTTCTCTAGGAATAAAAAACACTTCAAGAAAAGATATTATAAAGGCTCCCAAAGATGACTAAAAAAGAGGAAGGCCCTCCAATAAGAAACTCTTACAAGAACTCGGAGAACTCATTTTAAATTATGGAAGTATCAAGAGTACGGCGGAAAACTTCTCATCCCACCGCCAACCTTCCTAATGAAATACATCTCTTGGAATGTAAGAGTCTTTAACATCCTAAGTAAAAAAATATGATTAAAGACCTTGATATCTGAGTAAAAACCTTCAATAATGATGATACAAGAAACCAAATGCACTTCCACCAATACGGAAAAAATAGCCATCAAATGTTGGAGAAGTTGTAATGTCATAGCTATAGCCTCTGAAGGTTCTTCAAGTGGCCTGGCCATCCTATGGAACCCCAATGAAATCACCCTTTCCTCCTTCTTCACTAGTCATCGCTTCATAACTTCCATATTCCAACCAATAGGATCTGACCAATTGTCGAGTGAAATATATGTTATCTATTTTGACATTAAATTGTCAACCTGACGATCATAGGTTTTGTGGTTCCAACATTGTTTGTGTAGGTCTAGATATCTAATCTAGCCTAGTCTAGCCTAATCTAATCTAATTCCAATAAACTCAAATAATGAATAGATTTACTTTAAATTTATAGAGTAGCTTACAATTATGGACAGTGAGTTTATAAAGACAAGCTATCTTTGAAAATAAACTTTTCAAAGTAAACTCTATTCTTAAAGCATCTTTTCAAAAACTCATGATTAATTGTGTTCTACAGGAAACAAATAATATTTTTTACACTAGTCTAATTGATTGAAAGTAGAGAGAACTGTGATGATATTCAAAGGTAGTGGTTATGTCTATGGTGGCGAATTATGCCACGATGGCATCTTAACACTATTGATAATTCAAGAAGAATCAATTAGATGACAATTTCTACAAAGATATGCATAGTATGAATAAGTCAGTCTATGGAGAGTTTTTCCATTATGAAAATATCAATACATGTTCTTATAATTAATACAGTCTAAAACATTGTGCCAATAGATTTGAAATCAACTCTTGTCCTATCATTTTGATGTTGGAAATATTCTATTCATAGTTAATAATTTATGTAGACCTACATGAAATAATTAAAAATTATAAGTTAATGAAGCATAGGTGGTTGTTATAGACATGGCCTAAATAACCAATCTGCAGAGTAACCTACAGTTTATAAAACAAGAAGATAAAGCTTGTATAGAATTGCACAATTAAATAGCTTATGAGCATATACACATTAGTAAAACGCAAATTGCATAAAAGATGATAGATGTTAGAGTATGGACAATTAGATATTGACAACTATGATTAACCTATAATCTATATAATTACGCTTACTGGAAAAGGGCCAGATTGAGGGTCAGATCAAGGGTTGGATCACGTTTTCGACCTGTTTCAAACAAACAACAAGTGTTAATATATTACGCTTACTCAATTAAGGAAATCCATCAAGAATTTATCACAAATAATAATTACACATACCTTATGCTGGTCCATAGAAAATTGATGGAGAATACCTTCAAAAAGAGCAAATAGAAGCATAAATTGGATAATACCCATCTGGAAAAAGGGATTTGGACAAAGGAAATATGGGAAAAACAAAGAGTCGCCATTTCTCCCATGCTTAAAAGTTTTCAGGTCCTTCTTAAGAAAAAATGGGTCGCTAGACATAGCTATAGTTATGAAGGAGGGGGTAGATTAGGTTTAGAGTCCTCTCCATCATGTCCTGGAGACTTCAGCTTAGGCCTTTTTCAATTATTCAATTGCATCCTTAGAAATTGATTGGTGGTAGTCATTTGATAGACCAAACACTGAAGATAATTTACCTTTCCTTGAAGGACATCATTTCCATGGTGCAAATGACAATCCACTTTTTCACGTTCTGCAAGACACTGGATCAGTTGAGCATTCTCTTTTTGCAATTGCTCAACAGTTGGGAATTAATCAGATTGTTCAAGAGAGGAAGGCTTAGGCTTATTAGTATATGTAGAAGGCATGTCAATTTTGGTAGAAGGTGTAGGAATCTGAGGAGAGGGTGTAACAATGGCCTTTTGAGGAAGACTAGGTGTGACAGGATCATACTTGATTTCTTTGGCAGGCTCAATTTTTTTGCAGAATCTTCTCTAATTTTCTTGAGAGGGATTTCATGGTCAGAGGAAAACTGGATAGGACATGTGGTAGTTGGAGGTTAAATCAAATCACATAAAATATTTGATCAATGTCCAAGTCGAAGACTTGGACATTATGATCATAAAATGAAATAATAAATTAAATTTTTCGTTTTAAAAAGTGTAAAAGATAGATACACCACCTTTACTAATCTTAATTCATCACTTCAACGAATATAATCAAACCTTAGTGTTCATACCTAAACGAAAGAATGAAAATCACATTTGTAGTTGCAACATTTATACAATACCTTATCTGGCACTCCATCTGGTCCTCCATATGGTACTCCATACAGTCCTCCATATGGTACTCCATATGGTACTCCATCGGGTCCTCCATATGGTACTCCATCCTATCCTTTGTTCAGGTGAAAACTATACAATAGTAAGCGGGCATTCGCCCAAATTAATCAGATTGGAAGATTTCTGGAAAGCATGGTGAACAAGAGGGCGGATAGTATTGTAACATCCATATTATTTTCCTTTGTCGCCGAACTGTAATTTTTGTAAGCAGTTCTCCCTTGTATTAGATATAAACATAGGCCAACAAAACAATTTGTAGAGTATGATGCAAAAAATGATTATTAATTATAGACACAAAATTATGTCAGCAATATAAGGTTTATAATGCCAATATAAACGACTGTCGATATAATAGCTTCAGATATTGTAAAAAGATAGTATGAATTTTTTTTTATAGAAATCATACTTCCTCTTCTCATGGACTTGCTATACAAATGGGCATTTTTTAGTGTTTTTATTTTTTATTTTTTATTTTATTTTGCTCAGGAAACCTGTCCCCCACTCCTAAGTATTGTGACACTTCACAATCAAAGATATAGAAAACCAATCAATCCTTCCAATAGCCTAAGATTTATAGTTTCCAAGTGTATAGATAAATTTCACAAATTAGCATGACAAGACGGTTAAGAACATGGCCCCACCTGTAGCACGAAACATCCTACAAATAGTTAAGAAGAGTTAGGCAAGATAGTCTTAAGATTACCTTTAAGTTAGTTTCCAATGAAAGATTAATGGAGTTTATTTACCTTCGCTTAACTATGCATACTTCTTTTCAGTCCTACCTACAAGTAGTGTCGTACATTAGGACAAGTTTTAAGTTCAGAAATTGATCTTTATTTATTGATTTTCAAATCATCACCCTCTCTAGGTAGAATGCCCTACTGCCAGTAAGAATGTTCAATACTCCAACAGTTTTACCTATTCATACCATAGGCCGATACCTACTTCCAGCAGACTTGTTCAGTATCCCGACGGGTTAGCCTCTTACACCCTTTTTACAACAGAGACTGGTCCTTACCACCATCTTTAAGATTTTTATATGAATGTTTCCTTTTGCAAGGAGATGGGGAGGCAACTCTGAAAATATTTTTATGGATTGGGATGGTATTTAAGTTGGAGGATGATTCTCCTTTATGCATTCTTTATAGATTGTCCTTTTGTAAGGGATACTTAAGTGGGCGTATCCAATCTAAAGATATGGTACAATCAAGCATTTTTAATGTGTGGTGGATGGTACCATTGGAAAATAACATAAATGTGTCTATAGTCCCTACTTACTTTCTTCCATTTGAAGTTATATTGATGTTTCCATGGTTAACCGCTAGTTAGACCTTCTTTCTACTCTTTTATAAAGATACTTTACTCACCTACTCAGAGCTCTTGGATGGATTGTACTAGTATCCTCTAGGTTTGATGAGATCAATGAGATAAATTCATAGGCACATGTATCTCATAGTTCTTTTATTAAAAATAAAATGTAAAATGAGGTTGCATTATAATTTAAGCTAAACTAACAACATGCAACTTTTATTATCCTACTGTTGGCACAGGGGAAGACCTAGGGTTCAACGCTACAACAACGCACCAACAAAACCCTAACTACTGGCCCTTTCAGCAACACCTGTGAAGAAGATGAAGCCTCACCTGAGGTAGAGGTAGGGTGGTTGTGAGACTCAGGTGTCTGCAACCTTAACTGGGACACAAATATGTGATTATGATACTTAATAGAGCACTTAAAACCGTCAGTTCCTCAATATGCAATCAATATATAATTCTTTGATAAAATAGAGCTTCACAACATTCACACTAATCTAATGTATTTAAGCACTTAGCATAGGTAAATAGATCAGATCTAGTACATCAAGCATTAAACATATTCATACAGATCATATTTAACATTCTCACATATCATTAGAACTAAGCATAAGCAGATTTATCTAATTATCTCAAAGAACTTAGAAAATAACATATAAATGCATCAGAACATCACACAGAGTAGAGTAGCATAGTATTTACGTGGTTCACCTCCACCCCAGGGATACATCCAACGACTCTTCTTCTTGATTAGATTCTCAATAGGTTACATGCACAGAGCCTCTGAACCCTTCTTTGCATAGGACAGAAGATCTGTGTAGCTTGCTAGATCCTTCTTCCTTGTGTTACAACACAAAGCCTTCCATCGTTTGTTACAAACACTTTCACTTAGCTCTGCAAGTCTCTTACAGTCATGCACAAAGAAATTACAGACTCTACTTGCACTTAACATACATTCACATCTGACTAGCAACCTAACATCACATAGATGCCTCTCCTTACATTTCCTAGACATCTATTTATATATTACAAAATAGGACTAATCATGGATAAACCCATGGGTTGACATCCCAATCCCGTTACATAATCCCAAAAACCCAAAAACGACACAAAAAGGGGTCGAGATCTTGTGATCTCCACTTCGCCTTGCGCTCCTCCTTCGACAGGTTGTCGAAGTCCAAAATAGGTCAACATGACCAAGAATATCGCAAAACTTGGTCAAGGTCCAACAGGCCCCCAACACTCACCTATGACTCGTCCCGAGTCACTCTTGTCTGACTAGTTTTGCCTCGAATGCATTGAGATTGGATCGAGATGCTTCGACCTGCTACTATGCTACAACCTCTTGCTTAGTGAACTCCTGGATTACTGCATCATTCACTGGCACTTCTAGGTGTTGTTCTTTTATGGTGACAACTTATTCTAGATCTGCTCCTTGGCTCTCAACCTCTGTGAACAATTGGCATGCCTTATCTTGTACTGGTTGGAGCCATTGAGTGAGTTCCATAACTTTGCTTTGAATCATATGGATCTGTTGTTGGGCGATGTGCTTCTCTCGATACCACTTCATTCTTTCTATGACCGTCAGGGCCTTCAACTATGCCTATAGTGTGTATGTGTGCTGCTTTGCTTCCTTGAGATGTGACTCCAGTGCCTAAAATTTTAGATTCTCGGTGAGGTTCTCATATGTTTGGGCGATGCGGTTACTCAACTGTTTGCATTCCATGGAAAGAGATTTTAGTCTGTCAACTGCACTGCGAGTAGTTTCTTCTCACTGGTCCCTTATGTCCTGTGGGGTCTTGGGCATAGTGCGTAGCTCTAAATATGTTATGCGCTGTTGGATCTGTTGGATGGCTTCTGTGAGATGATCTACTTGCTTCATGACTTGATCCTCTTCCTTAATTTCTATGACTATCACAGAGCGAAGTGCTTTGTTGACTTCTTCCTTTACTGTGTTCGACAAGTACTCCCTGTACTTGTGTCAAAGCCTGGGTGTCTTGCATTGTTTCCTCTTATGCTCGTCGAAGGAGAGCTTTGACCGTATTAGCTATTCAGTGTAGTTGAGTTGGCTCATCTCCCAGTTCTGGTGTTCCTAATGGAAGAGGTGCAGTGGAGACTGCGCGACTGGACTGTAGTGCCTGCTTTACCCTTTGGAGCTCAACCTCAATTCGATTGTACATATCCTCCTCCTTAGCCTCTTGTTTTTCTGCTATCTCTAGTGAAGCATCATTCAGGGATGCTATGATGAAATCAAAGTCATCTGGGGTGAGGGTAGTTTGCAACTTGGTCATTATTTCTTTCGAATTCTTTCGAGAAGAAGGCTTCGGAGGGGAAACCTTCCTTTTATTCGAGGGGTCCTCCTCGTCTCTAGGCAGTGTTACCTCGCCTTTCTTTTGCTCATCTCCTGTTCCATCTATATCTTTTCCATCACCCTCTTGCTCTAGTGAGATGGAAGCAGTCTTCACGGATGTATTGTCTAAATCCTAGACCTCTTCAGTCTTCTTTATCTTTCTAGGTCCAGGTGTATCCAGCGCAATCTTTGGGCTGTCTATGTTGGATATCTCTGCAGGATCTGCTAGAATAAGGAGGTTTTCCAACCATTCCTTAGTGATCTCCTCCAAGTCCTCCTCTATCGTCTTGTAGTAGGATTGCAGCTGTTGATTATTTCCATCAGCGCGCGTTGTGATATAAATGAAATGCTTATCAATGCTGAACTTCATCCAAGGTTGGAACCTGTGTAAAGTATTTGGAGTTAAGCGAGGTGCGGACTATATGGCTACCTTCAACTAGTTGTAGTCTGTGTGGAACATTACAGTTGACTGCCATTGCTTATTCATGTCACTGGAATACCACAATGTACTAAACTTCGCGGCCAAAGGTTCAAAGGGCTCAATGTCTAGGAAGGTCGCACCTTCCGACATCTCCCAGACAATGAAAGTGATCAGGATCAATAGCCAGTTGAAATGAAATTCGTACCCTTGATCCTGGGCTTCTCTACGGTCAAGTTCTAATTGGTTCACCAGGTACTTCACCTAATTCATTTTTAGTCCCTCTGTGCACTTCTCTGAGAGGTCGATTACAAAACTGGTGACTTGGGTGGGTCGGTTATTTCGTACTAACTTTCCTGCGATCAATTGACAGGCGAGGCACACTATGCCTCTCTATATAGTGTAAGTTTTAAACCTGTGAAGTAAAGAAATGCATATATATTCTTAAGAAAAACAAAATTTAATGAATATCTCATTTACATAGTACACAAAGATTTATACCAAAAACCCTCAACTGGGAACACCTTTCTTATATTCATTATCTCAAATTTCACCATTCACCATACAATATATATACAATGTTTTTAGGTATTTCATAGATACCAAAACCCTAATCCCTTAATCCAGGATTAATTTACTATTACGAGGGATCATCATATGTAGTTGTCATATCTGACGTGCCCACACACACACATACAAAGAATATAACACATACCCAACATATAGAAGCTACCTTGTAGCCTTGCATGCCCTTCTCGACATCGTCATAGGTTTCCTTGATCCTTTGAGCTAGAGTGTGATCCATGGTTTTTCTGAGATAGAAATCTTGTGGGTCAGGGCCTTGCATACTTAGCCCTGTGATCTGATTGATTAACGTTGGATCCACTGTGATACAAAGGTTTAACCACAAGTATCCACCATGGTAATAGGATAGCAACAACTTGACACATGCATTCACCTCTTGGTGTCTTCCAAAGTGAGGAATCTTCATGACATTGGGTAATGTAGACTGTGCAAGGTTCATAGTCCATGACTGAGGAATGATCTTTGAATTATTTCCCATTGTTCTGGTCAGGTACTTATGTGGGGTGAGCATGTTGTAGACCTTCATGTCGTTGAGGTTGAAGTCGCTAAAATTCAATGCTGTAATCTTTTCTTGGTCTGCATGAATTGCGTGTATCCCCTTCAGGAGGTACACAGTGACAAAGGTGTACTCAAAGTCTCTGGGCCCACTGTCTTGATTTATTTCACTTCTTAGAGGTGGTAGATAGGTGGGTAATATGCTCAGAATCAACTTAGAATTCACGAGATCATCCCTGTGCTTAGTACTCTTCTCATCTGATGGTCGGGATAGTTCATCTCGAGAAGTTGACGGAGAGGCTGGAAATCCTCTCGTGGATGATGCTTGTACACCTGTGGATAATCCTCTCTCCGACATGACTCTTTCAATCATCAGGTCAAGGAGTACTTTTGTCACTGATTCTTCGACTATGTTGAGTTCCTCAGACATACATGCTTGGGATTAATTAAATCAGGGTCAAATTAACTTAGACACTGCACTAGAATAAACAACAAGAGAGCAGTGATCACTGTAGACAATTTACTTAGTCTGTGGGCTCAAACTCTTGGTTATAAAAAGTGTTCTCAGTGCGTGGTGCGATGAGATAAATAGGTAACTCAGCAACAAGTCTCTTGCAATGGGTATGATGCCTTCATTAACTCTGTTCGGTCCGTTATGGCACAGTCCAACGATCTAGTGTCAAGCCTTAAATGCCTTTCTACCCGTTCGGGGTGGTAGTTAAACAACTATAATGTCCCTAATGGCTATATTTCTTTTCCATGGTGAAGTGACATGTGTCATTGTTCTGATATCCCGACAAAGTTCCAATTTTGCAAATTTTCCTCCTGCGAAGTTCCCTCTAGAAATTTCTGTAATTTTTCAATATTAGCCCTCTTCTTACTTAGATTTTTATCCTTATTTCTAGTGAGCTTCATCTCAGTATGTATTTTTCCATTCTAATTCTTATCTTCATTTGACATAATCACTGTGCGCTATTGAAATTCTTTCCTAGGACTCGGGGGTAATACCTCTTATTTATTTGGGCTAGGTACTTCCATCTCTCGCGGGTCTTCTAATGTTCTTGCAGCTTCGACATCTGGGTCTCTAGTGTTAAATAGCTTCGATCTGTTGTCTTTCTCTTCAATCAAGTGTGCGATCCTTCTGGTCATGAAATCTTTCAACTCTTTTTTCTTCTGCTCCAAAACTTCTTCTTCTTCCTTTCGTCTAGCTTGATCTCTATTAATCCAAGGTTTTCCTAGTAACATGGTAAATGGGGCGCTGTCTTCAATAAATGTAATAATCTCAAAATCTTCTTCTTTCGAAGTTCCATTGGCATTCGTAGGTATCTGAGTGAGCCTTCCACACAGGTTTACCAATTTTCCTCTGAATAATCCTATTCCTCCTAATGAAGGAATCATAGCAGGCCTCACTATAGATTCCCATGTTCTCTCTGTCATGATATTCACCGGTGTCTCTTCGTCTAGAACACAGTCAATGTCAAATTCTCTTATTCTTTCTTCGATGCCTTCTTTTTCTTTGAATATATCTGATAGGCTGATATGTCGGTGGTCATTCAGGGTTTCTTTCATATGTAACAATACTTTCTCTGATTCTTTCTGGGATTATTCTATTTTTGTACCTGCCTTAGGGTTTTCCTAGTTCAAATTCATTCCTTCAAGCTTAGCAATCATTCTAGGGAAATCCAACACTTCATGGTCCATAAATTTGGAACAAAGACAACTAGGTCTTATTCCATGGAATTCCTTAGCAATATGTCTTGTTCTTCTGAAGTTGTAACAGAGGGTTAATCCTCTCATTCTTTTAAATGATCTCCAACTTCTCTTGTACTGCGCGCTAGGATCATAGGAGATAACCTGCAACAAATTATTTTTAGGATCTGACATCCATTTGTTAGTTCAAACATTATTTCTATGCATATGTATATCATATCTTTCACTATTCTTATCAGATCTACTCATATCAAGCCTTCTTTCATCTATTAGTGCCCTAGTTTTCAAGCTAGGACAGAACCTATCAAAAATACCTAGATCCATACTTTAGAAACACAAATTTGCACTTATCTTACTTTTACAGAGTACAAACCTTTCAGACCTAGAATTTTCCTACTATTATTACCTTTATCAGAGCACAAAGCTTACAGATCTTACCTCTTTCCTTCAGATCTGACCTCTTTTCTTCAGATCTGACCTTCCTCTTGGCACAAAGCTTCATAGGTTAAGTAAAATACTGTGCACTAGGGAAACATATCTACGTACAAAGATTTCACAACTTCAGGACGAATCTTTGCACAAAGCTTCTTCTTTCTCAGTTCCCAGGAATCGAATTTTTAGGTCCCGACAATGGAACCATTTGTTGGCACAGGGGCAGACTCAAGGTTCAATGCTACAACAACGCACCAAAAAAACCCTAACTACCGGCCCTTTCAGCAACACCTGCGAAGCAGATGAAGTCTCACCCAAGGTAGAGGCAAGGGTGGTTGCGAGACTCAGGTGTCTGCAACCTTAGTTGGGACACAGATCTGTGATTATGATTCTTAATAGAGAACTTAGCACCGTCAGTTCCTCAATATGCAATAAAGATCTACTTCACTGATAAAACAGAGCTTCACAACATTCACACTGATCTAATGTATTTAAGAACTTAGCATAGGTAAATAGATCAGGTCTAGCAGATCAATCACTAAACATATTCATACAGATAAGATCTAACATTATCACATATCATTAGCACTAAGCATAAGTAGATTTATCTAATCATGTTAAAGAACTTAGCAAATAATAGATAAATGCATCAGAACATCACACAGATAAGAGTAACACCATATTTATGTGGTTCACCCCCACCCTAGGGCTATGTCCACCAACTCTTCTTCTTTATTATCTTCTCAATAGGTTACATGCACAGAGCCTCCAAACCCTTCTCCATATAGGACAAAATATTTGCGCAGCTCGCTAGATCCTTCTTCCTTGTGTTACATCACAAAGCCTTCCACCGTCTGTTACAACCAGTTGCACTTATCTCTGCAAGTCTCTTACAATCATGCACAAAGCAATTACAGACTCTACTTGCACTTAGCATACATTCCCATCTGACTAGTAGCCCAACATCACATAGATGTCTCTCCTTACATTGTCTCGACATCTATTTATATATTACAAAATAGGCCTTATCATGGGTAAACCCATGGTCCGACATCCCAATCCCGTTACATAATCCCAAAAACCCAAAAAGGGGTTGATATCTTGTGATCTCCGCTTCATCTTGCACTCCTCCTTTGACAGGCCGTCGAAGTCCAAAATAGTTCAACATGACAAAGAATCTCCCAAAACTTGGTCAAGGTCCAACACCTACTCTACCTAAAAAGAAATGAAGATCTTTATTCAAGTGTAAGAACTTTTCCAATGCAACCATGTGTGAAGAAAGATACGAAACATACCCATATCCACATATGAAAAACTTAACGCAATGGTTACTTGGATATGAAGAACCAACCAACCTACTTGTTTTGCCTCATAAGTGGTTGAAGAAGAGAATAATATTGTGGCCTAATGACCTCCTGAAACCAAATTTCGATGTGATCTTGATATAATTCCTCCTCTTGTAAAGGATTTATTTTTGTAGTGCATGAAGGATCTGTTGAATTGCATCTGGGGAAATCTTCATTCTCAGGTCTGCATGGTCGTTCTCCATTGGGTGTATTTGTTAAATTTGCAGCTTCATCCACAAGTTGGCAAGGAGAATATTTTTGTAGCTCAGGGAACTTTGGTCCTTCTAGTATTTCCAGAGAGATAGATAAATTTTTGCTTGATGCCAAAATATGTTCCTCCTAAGAAGTAGAAGTCCCATCTTCTGCCAGGATTTGGGAGAGTTCTTCCAAGGTTATCATCTTTGCATTTATTTTTTTGGTTGATGAGTCCTATCTCACACATGGGTGAGTATCTAGGGCTCTTACAACACCCAATGAAATAATAATTGAAATTTAACATTATTAAAACAAAAATGAAATGAAATTAATTGAAAAACTTAAAGCACGCTACTTAAAGAAAAAATGAACTCCTCATGCTACTTTAGACCTCGTTGTCACCGAGTTATCTCTTCACAAGAGTTAGCTCTTAAAAAATAAAACACAATTGCAAGAAATAAAGCACGCTTACGAGAAAGTAAATTACAGGAAACTAAACACATTATGAAAAGTAAATAAACTTGCAAAAAATGTAAACACTCTTGCGGAAAGGGAACAACAAGGTTTTGGAGCAACCCACTAAAATGGATGCATAGGTTCCTACCTCTCATCTTAAAGTTTCTCCTCTCCCTTGTTGTGTAATTAAAAATAACCTACCTAACTAAGCTCTAATCCGTTTAGCACCTTCCCTACAATGGCGCCAAAAATGTCGAGTGAAATATATGTTATCTATTTCGACATTAAATTGTCAACCCAGGCCTCGTAGGCTTCATGGTGCCAACACTGTATGTGCAGGTCTAGAGATCTAATCTAGCCTAGTCTAGCCTAATCTAATCTAATGCCAATAAACTCAAATAATGAAGAGATTTGCTTTAAATTTACAGAGTAATCTACAATTATGGATAGTGAGTTTATAAAGACAAGATATATTTCAAAAGAATTTTTTTGAAGTAAACTCTATTCTCAAAGCATCTTTTCCAAAGCTTATGATTAATTCTGTTCTACAGGAAATAAATCATATCTTTTACACTAGTCTGACTGATTGAAAATAGAGAGCACCGTGATGATATTCAAATGTAATGGTTATGTCTATGGTGGAAAATTATGTTACGATAGCATATTAACACTATTGATAATTCAATAAGAATCAATTCTATGCTAATTTCTACAGAGATATGCAGAGTATGAATAAGACAGTCTATGGAGAGTTTTTCCATTACGAAAATATCAATACATGTTATAATTAATACAGTCTAAAACATTATGCCAAGAGATTTGAAATCAACTCTTGTCCTATAATTTTGATGCTGGAAATATTCTATACAAAGTTAACAAATTATGTAGACCTACAGGAAATAGTTAAAAATCATAACTTAATGAAGCATAAGTGGTTGTTATAGACATGGCCTAAATAAGAAATCTATTGAGTAACCTATAATTTATAAAACAAGAAGAGAAATCTTATATACAATTGCACAATTAGATATCTTATGAGCATATACACATTAGTGAAATGCAACCTGCATGAAATATGCTTTATGTTAGAGTATGGAAAATTAGATATAGACAACTATGAGCAACTTGTAATCTATATAAAAATACAACTTTAGCTAGCAAACCTGCAAATTAGAGAAATAGAAATGAATATGAATAAACAACAATATAAACTACAAGCAACCTATAAATTAATAAGTAATCTTCACAAGACAGTTAGATGTGAAAATATGAATGTACAACAATATAAATAAGATACACAGACCACTAGTGGTCCCTCTAGGTAGTCGTGATGCTACTCCAGATCAACAGACAATCAACACATCCTTTTATATTAAGACAAAAATCGAGTTACAAAGCAAATTATGTATAATGGTTATATGATATCATTGTCCTCATTTTGAGAGGCCTCTGGTATTTATAGAGTCATGATACAACTTAGAGGTCGACCACTGAAAGGGTCAACTCTCTCCTACAACAAAAAATCATTAAAACTTAATAACATACAACATCTTTTTTAACAACTTATGTACTCAAAATAGAGGTCAAACACAAATGTTTGAATTGAAGTAAGGAGTTATATAGCTGGAGGATTCGAACAGGTATAAAAACCATGTTTTGTATTTGCTAAGAAGAGTTCGCCGATATGCCAACCTACAACTACACTGCATTCTGAGGGTCGGATCGAGGGTTAGATCTATCTGATATAAGTTCCGGTACCAGATGAAGGGCCACAAACTTCTCTGAATCCATCCATAATTTCAGGAAACAACTCGCTTGAGAACTAATTAGGCATATTAGGCACAAAACCCTTGTTCCGGATATTTCCAATTCAACTTCATTCTCCCACAAATGGAGCTTGAAGTTCACTTCTTGGAAAAGGGCCAGGTCAAGGGTTGGATCAAGGGTTGGACCGAGGGTCAGATTAAGGGTTGGATTGCATTCTCAAAATATTTCAAACAAACAACAAGTGTTAATATATTACACTTACTCAATTAAGGATAAACCATTAGAAATTCATCACAAATAAGAATTGCACACACCTTATGTTGATCCATATAAAATTGATGGAGAATACCTTCAAAAAAAGAAAATAGAAGCATAAACTGGATAATCTCCATGTGCAAAAAGGGATTTGGACAATGGAGAAATGGGAAAATACAGAGTCATCACCACTCAGGCTACATCACCAACATCTATGGCCCACAAATCCTGTAGGATAATTTATCCTTTCTACAATGACTTTCTCTTATCACACCCCTTCTTTATATCCATACTTGGATCATCGGGGGGGATTTGGACATTATAACCTCTCTCCCAGATAAAAGTGGAGGGTTAAACAACTTGGATCTAGACTCTGAAAGTTTCAAAGACACCATCATTAACATGGGATTGGTAGATTGGTAAACCTCTAATGGAACCTTCAGTTAGAGCAACCACCGAGCTAGCCAACACCATATAGCCTCTTGTTTGGTCACTTCCTCCTCTCAGAATCCATTCTCCTCATAAACGTATCCATATAAGCCAATATCCTCCCCTATCATGGTTCGGACCATTGGTCCATCACCCTCCTTGTCGACATCCCAGCTACCCACAAGAACTATCCATTCCGCTTTGAATCCTTCTTGTTGACAGACCCCTCCTTCCACTCCAAATTTCCCTCCTAGCGGAAGGAAGTGGTTGTTAACTTGGGATCCCTAATGTACAAAATCCAAGAGAAACTGAAGAACTTGAAACAAAGAATCAAGGAATGGAATAAATCAGAATTTGGCAACATGGTTCAAGATAAAAAACAACTTCGAGAAAGAATGAAACAAAACCAACATCAGATGATCGCTTTAGGGCGCTCTCAAGAGATAGTAGAGAAAGAAATATTTCTCATGGACCATATAAAAACCATAGAAAATCATGTGGAAATTATATGGATACAAAAATCAAGAATCCATTGGCTCCAAGAAGGCGAGAGAAACACAAATTTTTTCCACAACTCGATGATCCAAAAGAGACACTAGAACAAAATTGTCTCACTAAAGGATGAGAAAGGAAACAAATTAAGAAACCATGAAGACATCCAATTAGAACTCCTTCAATATTACTGAACTCTTATGCAAGGACATCAATTGAATCAAACGACCACAATCAAAAGGATTACCCAACATATCCCAAAAATGATAAATGAAAACCATAATGAAGCCTTGATTAATAAAATCACAATGGAAGAGGTAGAAAAAGTGATATGGGAGATGTGAAAAGGGAAATATCCAGGACCAGACGGATTCACAGTGGGATTTTATCAAGATTGTTGGTTGGTAATAGAAAATGAAGTTTTGGAAGCATTGGAAGACTCTAGAAAAATAAAAAATGTCCTCTAAGCTTTTAATTCCACCTTCCTCTCTCTTATCCATAAAGAGGAAAAATTAGAAAGCACCCAAATTTTTCTCCCTATCACTCTTTGCAATGTTATCTACAAAATCATTTCCAAACTCATTATGAACAGACTAAAACCCATCCTCCCCTCTCTCATATCCCCGGAGCAGACAAGATTTGTGGAAGGAAGAAAAATCCTAGACATTATCATCCTAATGCATGACCTTATCCACTCTCTCCATTCCTCCAAGAAACCTGAAATTCTCATCAAATTAGACCTCTTAAAATCCTTTGACATCCTGATCTGGAACTACATCCTCATCATCGTAGTTTCTTTTGGCTTTAGGGGAATTTGGATATAATGGGTTCACTCTCTATTCTCCTCGATCTTATTTTACATCTTGGTTAATGGCTGCCCGTCCCCAACCTTCTAACCTTATAGGATTATCCTTTAGGGAGATCCCCTCTCTCCCTTCCTCTTTATCCTGATGGCAGAAGGATTGGGAAGAGGCATCAAGGAAGAAGTGGAGCTAGAAAACTAGAAAGGTATTTATTCCATGGTGAAGACTCCCCAACATATCATCATCAATTTATGGATGAAAACATGTTAATGGCCTCTCCAAATCTGAAATAATCCTAACAATAATGAAATTCATCCACGACTTCTATGAAGCCTCCGATATATGCATCAACGAAAATAAATCCAAATTCTTCTTCTTCAACACCGCCAATCCAATCCAACGTCACCTAAGAAGTATCATAGGGTTCAAACCTAGAAATATTCCATATAATTACATGGGATTTCCCCTCACAGATAACTCCCAAAAGAAAACAAAATTGGTAGGACCTCATAGACAAGATGGAAAAAAACCTAGGCAATTGGTCCTTTCATTTTCTCAACATAGCTAGTAGAATCATCCTCATCAAATTAGTCCTTCAAGAAATTCCTATCTACCATCACTCAGTTATAATATCCCCAAAATATATTCTCAAAGAGATGAGAAAACTCCAAAGAGACTTCCTACGGGGAAGCTCGAGAAACAAAAAGAAATGGGCTCTAGTGGCGTGGAAAACAACTTGTATCCATAAATTGAATGTCGGATTGGAATTGAGAGATCCATAAAACCTCAACCAAACCTTGGGATATAAGATATGGTGGAGTTGGATGAATAACCCCCATTCTTAATGGGACAACCTATGGAAAATTAAATACACCCAAAATCAATAAACTAGGTAGATCATTAGAATGAACAATGCCCAATGGGTTCTTGCCTTTGGAACCTAGCTTGGAAAAATAGACACTTAATCTAAGAAAATTACTTCTGGGAAATCAACAATGGAATGGATGATCTATTTTGGGAGGACGCTTGGAAAAAACTCCCAAAACTGGCAAACCAATCGTACCATCTTAGACTTCAAGATGGAATGACAACCCAGAATAAGATTAGGGTTTCTCAATAATGGGTGGAAGAAACAACTCCCATCCACTAGCAGAAATCAATCCCCTACCATGGATAGATTCGAGAAATAGATAACAATCTCATTGAAGTTTTCCTAGAGAAACTAAAAAAAAGGAAAATCCACAGATCTGAAAAACAAGACTTCCTAAGATGGGGAAATAAATCTTTTGTAACAGTCACAACGAAAGAATCCTACGAGATAGTTTCCAAGAACAACAAAACTCCTCAGGCTCAAATATGGGCCAAGATTTGGAAACCAAGTCTTTGGCCGAAAGTCACGAAATTCCTTTGGCTGATAGCCCCAAATCCAGCTCTCACTTGTGACAATCTCTACAAAGGAGGGTTCTCTGACCCCTCTTGATGCCCCCGTTTACAGATGTAGGAGGAAAATGTTGAGAACCTCTTAAATACCTGCACCTATATATAAAAACTCTGAACTCTCCAGGCATTCCTCTTTAGGCTCTCTGGTCGCAACAAGAGCTCCACAAGGGACACTCTAGAAGATTTTCTCTCAACATTGACACATAACCCTATTGTCAATAGAGATTGGAACCTATTACCAATTTTTCTTACTTGGGAAGTATGGAAGGAGCTCAACATCAGGGTATTCAATATCCAAACCCTGTCTCCAGAAGAGCTCTGGAACAAGGTCCACACCTCAACTTGGGAAATGATCTTGGCCTGGACTAGGGTGGACAAATACTGGCAAGGTATCCCATTTGAGCTATCAATAATCTAGGGTGTCAACCTCATCTTCAATATAGCCTCCCTCAGAAATAAACCAACTTTATCCCCT
>ML790129.1:43001-58146 GCA_009831015.1 Picea engelmannii | reverse complement strand
TTTTATCAAGATGAACTTTGACGGGACCTAAAAAGGAAATATGGGACAAGTAGGTTATGGAGGAGTCTTTTGAACCAACAATGGAAACATATTGAGAACATATGGGGTTCAAACAGGGATAAATACCAACAACACACGATAACTCTAGGCACTCAAACAACGTCTTTGCATAGTTGAGGTGAAAGGGTATGGAAAGCTAATCATAGAAGGAGATTCCCATATTGTGATGAACATGTTCAAAATACTACAACAAGGATCCATGACTTCAAAAACATAAAAAATTTCATGTGTGGAGACTAGTCTAGACGTCACCCAACAAATTATGGCCAACATGCTAGTAATTATCTCCAGACACATGAACCACTCAGAAAATAAACTCACAGACTGGTTAGCTAATAAAAGCCTGAGGATTAAGGAGGACATGTGGGAAAAATCTTGGACACTCTCAGAGGAAGAGGGTTTCTCTCAATCTTGAGCCACAATAGTCAGAAAACACCGATACTCCTAAGAGCTCAAGCCAAAGAAATTCTTAAACCAACGCAAAATCCCCCCAGAAGGTAGACGAAGCAACAACAATAGGCTCAACCCCGAGGCAGAGAAGGCGTGAGATAAAAACAAATTGGGTGAAAGACAAAATATATATAGACAAGAATGAACTTTTTAGGTGGATGAATGTATGGAGTAATAATGTGGCGTGTTGAATATCCACATTAGCAGTTGCCACCTAAGTGACTCCCCTAATTGACAGACATCTCAATCGATAAGTAACAAAGGAGAAGGTGTCACGTGGCTAAACTCAACTAGAGAAGCACAACCCCTCGTGGAATAAGCTAAAAGGTGAAATAAATTCGGAGGGTGGATCCCTGAGACAAGCAGAGGGCTATTTAATGACCCTGTCTACTGGTCTTGATCCTATCCCACATGAGACCAACTCAACACCCACCGGGCTATTTGGAAATCGGACGAAGTGAAACTATACCAGCTTCCCACAAGGACCAAAATCAAAAGGATCACTTCTTGAGAAGGCCCCAACAACATTTATCACAACATAAATATTCAGAGAGGCCAAGGGGAGAGACCTAATAGTCCGACCTTCAGATCCCTCACCAACTCACTCCAAAGGAAAAGCACCAAATCCAAGGGAAATGTGTCAAGGACATCAGAACAACAGATAACAAAGGAAGGAGAGATGCCTATGATGGCACTCATAATCAAAAGTTAATATAGTTAGAGAAGGTTCCCAATCCCAAGGATGACCAAAAGATCGATCGACTGTTCTCCCAGGAAGAAAAGGATTCGAGAGGAATCTTGAGGTATGAAAAAGAAGGTGGAGGGAAATAAGAAATAAATAAGAGTAATGGGGTGTCCTTAAGACTCCCAGAATCACATTTTATCCTATTACAAACTCCTCAATGATGAGCCCCCTCCTTAGTGTAGGAATGTGAGACTTAGTGAATTTTTGATGTAGTCTTTGCTGCCTGAGAGCCTAGATCAGAACTTTTAGTCCTCCTTCCCCAATAGCAAGGGATCTCTCAGAAACCCTCTCTCGTTCTGTTACCACTCTCCAATTCAGGCTCTTATCAGAGACACCATGGCCCCTAGGCATGGTTATCCCCCTGGCTACAAACAAGGCTTGAGTCACCCAAGAGATTTCTCTTTGAGGCGGTAGTAGGAGGGGGTTATAGACTCTCAAGTACAATAGGAGGCTTTCAATGCCTCCATAAACTAGATATTGAACACCCCTCAACAATTCCATAGATCTCTAAAGGAAGAAAAATAAAAAGTTAGCGAGGAATGAGAAATGACTATGGATACAAAAATATATGAGACTAGTGTGCATTGGGACCCATATGTAGGCCACACTAGAAACATGGATACTCATTATTGGTGAAAAGTTGAAATCTACTAGTACCTCAAGATGCTTTTGGGATAAATTCTTCAAACTAGAGAGGATGCACTAAACATGGTCTAGCTTTAGCTCGACAGCCTCCACTCGACGGTTCAAGAGATTCTCTCCTGCCTCCCTCAAACATCACGTCAACAGCCTCTAGGGCACTAGGAAGCTCATCTCTCTACAAGAACATGAAGAACAATTTCATAGCCCAGAGCATCTCTCTATGATAAAATGTTCATAGCCTAAATAACTATATGAATTAAAGAAAACATCAAAAGATAAGATAAATATTGAAGAGATGTGTGGTTTGAAAAACATGACTGTGTTATTTAAAACAATGATTATGTAATAGACAAAGAGGTGTGATGATTCATGAAAGGGTGTGAATTCCCATGAAGAGTTATGATGAAGGTATATATAATAGGGTTGAGAATTGAAGTAGAAGGGGTGACTGCAGCAGATACATTGAAGATCATATGACAAACTCAGAGAGCGGAGCATTCAAGACATGATACAAATTTTTTCCATATTCATATATTAAGGGTGGTTGGGAGGTGCAAGGGAAGGTTGGAGCATGCATGGGATTAGGTGCTTCCTTGTCAGTTGTAGCTAACTAAACAGGGGGTTTTAACCTCCTACCAGTTAGATCTAGTGAACAGGGGTGTGGGTGCATCCTGATCAGTGGGTGCTCATCTAAGAGGAAGAACATATTCCTTCTATATAACTTGTAAAACATAATTTTGAATTTAATAGACAAGTGTTTGTGGTTTTCCCAATTGGGTTCCACGATAAAATATTGTGTTAAAATTTTGATTGCATTAAAAAAAGAATAAATTGATAAAATTATTGTGGCATTGATTCACCCTCCCCCTCTCAGTGATAGGATCTGGTCCTTCCCTTTTCACCTATGATAAACTCCTTGATGATAATCCCCCCTCCTTAGTGTAGGAACATCACACTTAGTGAATTTTTGATGCAGTATTTGCATCCCGAGAGCCTAGATCATACCTTTCAGTCCTCCTTCCCCGATAGCAAGTGATCTCCCAGAAACCCTCTATCATTTTGGTACCACTCTCCAATTCAAGCTCTTATCAGAGACACCATGGTCCCCACGCATGGTTATCCCCTTGGATACAAATAATTCTTCAGTCACCTAGGAGCTTCCTCTTCGAGGAAACTGTAGGAGGGGGTTCTAGACTCTCAAGTCCAATAGGAAGCTTTGAACACTGCAATAAACTACATCTCGAACACCCCTCAACAATTCCAAAGAGATTTATAGGAAGTAGAAGACATAGTTAGCGAGGAATGAGAGATGAGTATGGATATAGAAATAGATGAGACCACTATGCATTGGGTCGCAGATGTAGGCCACACCAGAGAAATGGATACTCATTATTGATGGACAATTGAAATCTACTGGTACCTCAAGATGCTTTTGGGATAAATGCTTCAAACTAGAGAGGATGCACTAAACACAGTCTAGCTTTAGCTTGACAACATACACTTGACGGTTCAAGAGATTCCCTCTTGCCTCCCTCAAACATCATGTCAACAACCTACGAGGCACTAGGAAGCTCATCTGGCTCACCCTCAAACCTCAGGCGAGTGGCCTTCATCCCCATGAATTTTTCTCCCTAGTTTTTCTTTTTGAAATGATAGTTTAAAGTAGATATAGGGATGGTACCATAACTATGGTTTTTAATTTTTTATGGACTCTTCATAAGCAATATTTTTTTTGGGATCATATCTACTTTTGTTGTTGGTCTAGTTTCCCAAGTGGCAGACCAACTAGAGGAGGTTTGGGACTATATGATATTTTTAAAATATAATACAATTGTTTCTGTGAATTTTACAAAAAACAAATAGTGACTTTCTAGTGAAATAAAATGGGGGATAAGGGTTATATTTGATTTTGTTAAAAAGGGAAAAGTTCTAGAAGTTTTATTTGATTTAGTCAAAAAAGGGAAAGTTCTAGAAGGCATGGGAGAAGGATAAAATGAAGGTTGGCACTTCAATTTGGATCATGTATTTGGATTAATCTCTTTGGACTACTCTTGGAGCCATTGTTTTGTTAGGTTTTAGCAAAACCATTCCACTTTTAGTTTGGTTTTGGTGGTGTAATATCCACCCTAGCTAGACAAGGAAGAGGATACATATGAGGTCTTCATTGGAGAATTAGTTTTTGGTTTGTTTTCAGTTGGAAGTATATAAAATCCTATAGGAGATTTGTGAAACATTTTGAGGATGTCGTACTCATATTTCTTCAGGTATCATAATGGTTTTATGGAAACCGTGACAGTAAACATGCCCGTGGTTTGAGTATAGGGTGTCCCACAAGGCCCCACATGTTTTGCAGCCTCATCCCACAGGGACCTCTACAATTTGAAGTAGCATATCTACTAAGGTATGGGCAGTCGGATTTTTGTAGGCGATGTTTGAGGAGAAGATCGTTACCACGCCAGTGAGAGTTAGATACTTCTGAGAAGGACACATCATCTCTTGAAGAGATTCTGGAATAATTCCAAGTTTTTAATTGAGTTTATAGTGTTTATTAATGAATCTGTTGTAGTATCCATTAGAGATCTATTATTGTTGTGTACCAAATTCTATTCATAATAAAATACCAATTTTGTCTCTCCTATTATATTATATTTAGTTGTGTGAAACATGTTTGATAAAATATTCATTATGGATATACTAACTTACTATTTTTGAAAAGTACTCAATCAGTTTAAAAACACATGTAATGCAAGTAATTGATGAAAATACACAACCAAAATTACATAATTGAAAACAAACCATTAATTTCCTAGCATATCCCCATTGGGGACTTTACAGGTTGTCTGCATTAGTGCATACAAAATTGTTCATTGATTTAAATCTATGTCTATGACTTTGTACCATCAAGCATGACTATCTAATTGGACAATTCCCTTTGAAATAATCAGTATGTCTTATATGAAATGGAAAATAAAGAATGGAATCCTTGAAAAAGTTATAATAGATTTTTCTAAAATTAAATGCCCATGTCTGGCCATGAAAATTTGTGTTTTCCAACCAAATATACATTTATTTCTTTCAAAAATTGAAAATGACAATGCATGCTTCAGTAGAGTCAACAATTTTTACAATTTCACGATTGGAAGGGTTGTAGAATTTCCATCAGATTCTATCATGTGTGAATATATGATATTGTCATTTAATCAAGAGACCCAATCCTTCTATTTGTCCCAAGTCCAGATAAGAACCACAACGTTGTTGGTTTTTTGTTCACACTCGTGCATGCCCTTCTTAGCACTAGTTATTTTAGACCCAAGGTTCATCTAGAGTTGACCAACAAAGACCCCAGAGAATCGACATATCAATCCTCAACCAAGACTGAGGAAGGTCTCACTCAAGATGAAGAGAGGATCAAAGAGACCATAAGGTCTTGTGTTAGGTATGAAGGAATAAATAAACTAAGATCCATCTAGTATGGAATTCATACATCCCATATCTGACGACTTACTATGTTTAATAAGTAAAACAATACACACACATATCCAAATAACACATGATAGACACATGATAAACACATAATACATCCAAATTTTCACATATTTATTATTCCTTTCATTCCATTGAACATCAACATACAATAACAAAACTATATTTGACAACAATAGAGTCACACAATCCTTTTTACATAAATCCCCATAAATACAACAAAATGTGCAATGTGCATCCTCTTAATACCTTAGGCATATGAGAGACTCATAATTATCAATAAAAATAATTAAACCATTACAAAGGCTCAGAGTGATATCGACACACTATGACTTAGTGAATATTCCATGCAAGTGTATAAATATTTAATCATATAACCATCTAACTTTATTTCTGATGTCATTGCTTCCTTTTATAGATTTCTTTGCTTGGTAGCTCTGTCTCTTTTTTCTCTTCTCCACTCATTATACTGAAAAAACTACCTCACACACTTCTGGCACATTCCTGCAGTCCATGCATCCTTCTAGAATTAGGGAAATCTTAATTTCCTTCCCAACTCATATTTTTTCAGTTCCATGATTTCTTGTACTACTGGAAGTAGTTACTCAAGAGGATTTCCCGATGATCCATTCCTTGATTCCCGCATGCATCTTCTTGATTTCTAGTGCACATCAAAACTTAGACCAATGCATATTTGATAGAATTTTAGGCTTGGTATGCATTATGAAAAAATGATTTGTTGCATATTCCTTGCCCTTCTCTACACATTTAGCTTCAATGTGTGAAAAACTGGAACATGAGCGTACAAAACTTGTAATGAGTGGGAGACACCTTGTTTGTGTCCATGCACAAAATGAACCAAAACAATTGGGCTCCAACAATCCCCCATAACTATTTTTTGGATCCTCCTCAAGCCAACAAATTCATGGATTAACGGTTGGAATTTCAGTAAGACGAAATAATCCTCCTCAACACCCCAAAGCATCAAACCAAGTTGTGGTTGTAGTTGAGTTTGAGTAAGAGAAAATTATTTTTTCACATTGTAGTTGCAACCTAACCTAGGGCCAAAAATGAGTCAAGTAGGCTCCATGGTGAAAGATGGATTTGGATTTCATGCAGCTAGATGTTCAACCCATAACCTTCATTGGTGTCTATGGAGGTGAATGAGGGATCTGTTTAAGGTAGACCATCGAACACTAACTCCTAAAAACAAATTAGGCTCCATCAAGAGAGAACATGTGTTGTTTCTTTTTAGTTTTTTCTGGTAACCAAAGACAAAGCTACTAGTCTTGGATGTTGTGTTGTTGGACATGTGAGGATCCATGGTGATAAGTGAGAGTAGGGAACTGGACAACTAAGCTAGATGAATATTTATGCATCAGAATTTCTACTATTGGAGGGGGATCCATGACAAAATATGAGAGTAGGGTCTAGGAAAGTAAGATTGTAGGGTCCCTTCCTATCAACAAAGGTGATGATGCATGGCGACAGTTTGGCCAGCTTTGGGGTGAGAGAGATGGTGAACGAATACAAGTACAAAACAAAGTTCAGGGAACTGTGTGAAACTGAGTTGATTCTTGCTAGTAAGGAAGGGGGAAGGAACTCTACTAAGTATTTGATGACATACTAGAAATATACATGAAAAATGAAGTATAGGCTCTTGAGTTTCTCGACAAAACTAGAAAGAACAGAGTATTGACAGTTTTCTAAGCCACGCCATGAATGGGAATATGGAAAGAGAGGTGGGAAAATTTGATTAATATGAGTGAATTGTGGGAATTACCAAATAAACAACAAAGGAAGTCATAGGTGGGGGTGGTAGGGAACGGGGCATGGGGAATTACTCGATCACAAGCATCGGGCAATGATATGTATATATAGATTGAATATTAGAGGAAGGATTACGATGGAGAGATATAAATATTCGATGGAAGGGATGGGTTTGAGAATAAGCAGAAATTGGTGGCGAAGCATTACTCATTGGGAGATCAAATATTGGATCCATTGTACTGGTAATGCTTGTTGTAGATTGTGGTGACATAATTGACTTTGTACTAGTGGCATATGAAAACTTCCCAAACAATATTTCTTTCCCTTTCAATGAACTAAATCGCTAGGGAACTCCTTTGAGGCCCATGTGAATTAGTAGGCAAGGCCAGGACCCTGTACTTATGTCAAAATATCAGCCTGATTTGGAAATCAAGGGAGTCTGCAAAGACGATCAATCTATCGAGTCCATATACATGACTAATGTGGATTATCTGTTGTTAAAAAAGTAAATTATGTTGATTATGATATGTGATACTTGTTTTACATCATACACTAAACCTACTCTAACAACATTCAAAGTTGAGAGAGGGACCTAAATGATGGATGACCTCTGCAGGACGTAATACACCTTCAACTTGCTGCCATGAATGATTCCTTGAGCGGTTTTCCTTGTAGGGTTTCCATCTTGGAGGAACCTGCTTCACTAATGTAGACTAGACGAAAAGGACTTAGCCACCGCATCTGTAACTTTTCAGGATGCTATAAATATTTGTTTCCATATAACAAATCTAAAGATCTTAGCTGGAGAATTCTATGGTGAATGTTGTGATTGTTCCATGCCTTCTACCTTTCCTTTTAAACCACTTGGTTGAATCCTACAATCATTCAATCCTCCTATAGTTCCATGAGCTCATATAACATATGATGAAGGGGATTTTAATCTGTCATCTGGGTTGTTAGGGAGACCCGAAGGCTAGGAACAACAAATTCTAGCGGCATGACCACTTATTTTACATAGACCAATCCAAATGACATGTTCTTTGTTAGAATTTTGTACATTTTTCAATAAACCCATACTACTATTGGGATTCACTGATCCCATTTATCACACTGTACATTATAAACTTTGGTTAAAGCATGCTCTAAAATTTTATTAAAATCGTCAACCATACCATTATCATAAGGGTGAGAGGGAGTGCTCTTCTGGCGATGGATCAAGAACTCCTAAGTGAGTTTTTCAATGGTATCATTTAGAAAATGATACCCCTAGTCACTCATCACAACCCTTGGACAACTCAATCGATTGATGACATTCTCAAAAATAAAGTGCATCATCATTTCTTCTATACATTCTTTGACTGGTGTGGCTTCGGCCCATATATTTAGGCATTTGGTCACGATAATAATATATTGTTTCCCTATGTGATGCATGGGGGGATGTATGGGACACAAAAAATCCATTTCCCATTTGTTGACTGGCTCTAGAGTGGTCAAAGGAAATAAAGGAAGATCATATCTTCTACAAGGTTTTCCAATCAGTTGAAATACATTGAATCATTTGCAGTAGTCCTTGGAATCTGCAAAGAGTGAGGGTTAATGAATCCATGCAAAAAAAAAATTACACGTTATATCCATGTTGGCATAGTGGCCTCTAGAAATACCCTCATGTGGTTCATACGGGATGGAGTTTCATTCATGTTCTATTGCACACCGACGAAATATGCTAGTGACACCCAATTATACAATTGTCCAAAAATAAACTAATAATCGACACTATGGGTCACCGATTGATGACACTGCACCACAATATACCCTATGGGAGCCTGGATAGTCATGATAAATTTCATGATTTTGGCTAATTGATTAGGAACGGATTCGACACGAAAGAGTTTTGCATCAGGGAGTTCATCATCCAGGCTCTTAGAAGCTTTACTAATTTCAATCCATGATAGATGATTTGTTCCAACATGATACTTTCCCAACCTAGAAAAAAATTAAAACTCAAACTCCTGAAAGAGAAGTAAACAATGATAGATTCATCTACCCAACATAGGGTTGTTCACCAAATATTGAGCACGGAGTAGTCAGTGAAGAATTTAAAATAAGACCCCAACACATAGTGGTGAAATTTATACAAGGAATATACCATGGAAAGGAACTCATGCTTGGTTGTCTTATAATTATTTTCGGCATCATACAACTCCTATCAAACAACATCGAACATCTGATCCAATTATTTTTGCACCTTTTCGTTATATTTAGGATCTAATCAATAAGCCTTTCGCTTGATAGGTTTTTCATCGGGATTGAGCTGAATCTCCATGGCCCCGAACAAGACTACAATTCCTTTTATTTCATAAAAACTTCAGGGATACAATTCCACATATTCCTTATGGAGGTCAATAACTTGGGTGATCGTCTCCTTATTCCAATAATCTCCAATGCTAGCCATCTTCGATGCTTCTTCAGTTCCAATATTGTGTTTCTTGGTTTTAATAGAGTCATTATAGTTTGGTGTGGTTATCTCTGATGCCTTACCTTTTATCTCTCTCTCTCTCCTTTGGATTCTTGGATCTGGATGATGGGTGGGTCATTGACATCAATATTATCAACATTTATCTTCCAACAACGTACTTCCTATTTTAGTTTTTCCAGCAACTGATGATCTGAGAAGACCACCCTGGGTGTGGATTCTTTTGGATGCCTTTGGAAAACAAAACCTTTGATTTGAAGGAGTGCCTCTCTTTGATTTGAATCTTTAGTAGTAAATTTGAATGTTAAACAAAGCGAGGAACTCACATGGATACACTCGAACGTTTTCCTCC
This sequence comes from Picea engelmannii, assembly GCA_009831015.1. Lineage (NCBI taxonomy): Eukaryota > Viridiplantae > Streptophyta > Pinopsida > Pinales > Pinaceae > Picea > Picea engelmannii. Next base: position 48,171 of record ML790129.1, on the reverse strand, counting down.
TGAGCTCCTCTTGAATCTACCATATTCTAGGGAACATATCCATAGTGTGGATGAACTGATGGACCCATTGGGATTGAGGGATATTCTTAGAAGTCCAACATTGTTCACCAAAAAAAACATGTGTTCTTGAGGATCCTTAGTACCCTTGTACATGTTGGATAGTTCAAAATTAGCAATGGGATGGAGCCAAACCTTTATTAACTCAACTACCTACACCAAAATTTGAATATTCAAGTAATGCATCAACCACCACCATGCAAGTGTCTCTCGAACCACTAAATCCATGTCCTGAAGCCTATGATCTACAAGGATAGTTTTCTCCATCTGTATGAGGAATGTTTCTACCCAACCTATCCCATCAAACCATAGAGCAACACATATCTCTGATCTGATCCAATGCACTTATTTCAATATCCTTTCACATATGCAAGTAAACACTTCATAGTGCTTATTTTGATACCTATCCATGGCATCTTTAGAACCTATGTCATAAGACTTGACACTTCTCTAGATTAATTCTCCATCTGCATTGGGATTGATGTAATCATCCCTAAACCCTTCAATCTTATATATGTTTTCAATATCTCATATCTATGCATCCTCATCCAATGGCTCATTATACTTGTCTCCTTCAAATGTATCCAGAGGTGTGTTCACATGTAGGGTATCTATTTCGAATGACATATTCCTTTTATTTAAATTCATCACCACATTATTATCAAAGGCCCAATCAATGGAAATTAATGTAGGATATAGATTAGATTCATGCATAATTTCTATGAACTCAAATTCATCCTATATTCACTTCCACTTGATCTAGTCAACCTATTGGGTAGATCTTGTATTGATTTTCCAACCACAACTTGATGGGCCTACAAACTAATTTTGGTTTACCCATCACCTCCCAAGGTTTCTTGGGAAAATAATTCATGTTGGAACCCAGAACATGACTCCATCCATATCATAGCCACCAAGTTTTGATGTCATCTTGAACTCTTAGCCACTTGTCTTTTTCTTTATAACATGACATACATTTATTTCTGACAGAAGGGTGGATATGGTTCCCTCCACTCTTTGTTCCCTCATGCAGGTAGATAACATCTCTGTAAAATTACATGTAGCCTCTGTATCATTTAGGAATTGTGAGTAGCAATGCCATAAAGAACTTACATGGTCTTCAAGTTCTTCCTTGTGACCCAAGTTGTGCAAGGCTTTTGCACATGTTGCGTGTTTCAATTCCTCCTGGTGTTGTTCTTTACGTTCTTTTTACTCAACGTGTCATAACTAATTATGTCTACAAGCTTCTTTCAATGACCATTGCATCATGTGTTGTGTTTCTTCACGCTCATGATCTTTCTCCAAATATCGTTGCATGAGCCTCCTCTAGAGACTTTTGCATCAATCGTTGTAACTCTTTGTGGATTCAGGCTTCCTCCAATGACATTTTTTTCATCCGTTGCACTTTTTCTTGGATCCTATCCTCCTCAAGTGACCTTTGAGTCACATGCGACAAATCCTCTTGTGCTCTTTCTTCTTCCAATTCTCTTTATGCATCGTGTAGGAATTTTTTTTATGGGAAGCATCAAAATTCGGAGGGGGTTGTTTTTACTTCCCTACCTTCCCCTCCACCATCTGAGTTGAGCCATCATCATACTCAAATTCTGATCATATCTTTTCTCCTCCTTGATTTATTATCCATATATTAGCCTCCTCATTCTTCTTCTTATTCTTTTGCGGCTCCACATGCACCATATTTCAATTGGCCTTCTTGTATTCCCATATTTTTAACAAGCCGGGATAGTCTTTGGTGACATGCTCGGGACTGTAGTAGTATACACAAATCATGCACGGTTTGGTACAAATCCTTGACACACAACCTATTTCTACACAATTAAAACAACTGGGGAGACTACCTCCCCCTGTGCCATACCTTCGGTTGCGACCGAACCCATGTCCACCCTAAGGACCTATTTGGTATCCAATTCTTTCAACACCACCATAACCACAACCCTTCTACTCTTCCTCTACCTAGAATGAATTGCAGGTCTTATCTTGCATCACTGGAGTTAGTGGCAGTTATTGACATCACGCCCCACTAATTTACATAAATCATGGAATAAAGTATGATTCATCATTTGTTATATATGTAAATTTGGAAAGAGGGATGGTACATGGCCCCACTACCTACATATCACACACCATTCCATCCATCCAGATGGAAATGGACTCGACACACCCATTGCCACGTAATTTGGAATTACAAGGCTGATCCAAAAATCCTTAGATGTCAAAAAATATTTAAACACACTTCAACATATAACCTAATTCAAAATATCTATGATCATCATTGACATATTTACAATACACATGTGAATCTTCTTATGTATGCAAAAATTCATAAAATGGTGAAAAACTTGGAAAATAATGAAAGATAACACAACAAAAAATAAAATAACTTAATAAGGAAATATTTGATGGCACGGTTCACATATCCCACGCTACATCTCGAGGTCCCTTTTCAACAGTGATATCTCTCTTCATTAATCTCAATTCCAAAATTGCAATGAAATGGACCTACAAATGCCAAGTTTGAAGGAACTCTTCAATTTTGTTGCTCAACCTCAAAAACAAAGGTTACCATTGAATACATCTCGAAATTATAATAAAATTGAGTATAAACTCGACTATTTTTTGAACATGCTCAAAATGACCCCCATCGATATCCTCAAATTATTAGAAATTAAATTCCAAGTTGAATTTAGAAATAAATTTCCATTAATAGAAAATCTGAATTTAGAAATTATTTCCATCTATGCAAAATAAGAATTTAGAATTGTGGATTATGTAATTATTATTTTATGACTATTGGGAAAATATTTTACTTTCCCAACTATCCTCTTTTATTGGACACATGTATGAGACAAACTTTTTAATAAATTAAATGATTCAAGACAAATGGAACAACCATGTTATAACTTACTATGACTCCATGAGTGGGGAACATGTTTGAGTTAACTTAGAGCTAATTTTTACAAGTGGCAGAAGTTGAATTTGGCCACTAGCATCCCCTAAAAATCAGGGATTTGTAAAGCTACGAGTTTCCCAAGGAGGGAGAGGAATGGGAAGACCTAGGCACAAGATAAATACAACATATGTGGGAGGCATGACACTACTTAGTATGTTGGGAGAATTGAGAATGGTTTTGTTGTTATGAGCACATATAGTGTGAGGAAAATCACTTTTTGGTCTGTTGAATGTGACAGTAGCTAAGGAGGATGACTTAGTTTTCCCTTATGGAGTCATGGTCAGGCTATGGGGTGATCAGGACACGTGATCGTGGATGTTTTATTCTACATTTGGGTGGAACATGGTTGTTCCATTTGTTTCCCAACATCAGTACTCAAATACGTATCTCAACTATGTACTTTATTGTTGAAGTTATATTATGGATAGTATATGGTTGTTAAACTTTTTTTTCATTTTATACATATAAGTAAAATGAGTTTAAATTGTATTGTACAACCATGTTAGATTGTGGCTTACTACTATGTAAGAAATACCTGTAGTGGCATTTTTATGTGAAGTATAAATGTTTAGTATATATATATATATATATATATATATATATATATATATATAAAGAGAGAGAGAGAGAGAGAGAGAGAGAGAGAGAGAGAGATTGATAAATAGGAAAACTGTGTATATGTGCTTTTGGGCCATTATGAATATATATTCCTAATTGTTGTACATTACTATGCATAATAAAATACTTCATAAACAAAAGTTTAAACAGACTGTATTCTATACTACTACTATGCTGAGTATAAAGAATAAAATTTCCAAATACATTTTGTCATCTATTATCCAAGCAAGATATTTGATACAATGAATGGTAGAATATGTGCAAAAATTTAATTTATTATAGTCAATAAGTAGTTGACCAAAATGTTACAGTGTTAGTTCCTTATAAACAACAACTCCATAACTAATCTAGAAACATATTTTAAAGTACTACATGAATTGTCTTCCAATGCACATGGACTGGTGGAATAAATATGCAACTCGAATACCTTTTGTGGACAAGCCAATATTCTTCACCAAGTGCACAATTTATTTTCTTTCAACCTGCAAAGGAGTAATGCAATATTATTAGCAACTTTATATTGTATAAAACATTAAAGAATAAGATAAAGGAAAGAGTCAAAGCATACTTATCTGAAAGCATGTTTGAATTCCATAGGGTTAGTGTTTCTTTGCGAAGTATTCTATCCACGACCCATGAGGGGGAGTGGGTGTGTAATCCATCTAATGGGTTCCCTCGCAAGACAAAGGGAACCATCATCCATTTATATACATGCAAAATCAGTAAACATAAGTAAACTTCTATTTATGTTCGGTAACCTTGATATCATGTAGCTTATAACATACAGAGAGAAGATATATATACAAGAGGAATACCAACAAAAATCAAGAGTAGAGTTATAATAACTAGCAAGTATTACTTCGAAGAAGAATACCCAAAATTCATACAGAGGGCCAAAGAATATTGTGAGAACTAACACTCCAAAACAAAGCTACCTTTATGCATAGAAGGGAATAATACTATAGTAAAGGAAAAATTAAAATATGTAGTAAGGACAGAGATTTACAAATTGTGATCTAGTGATGCACGAGCATCTCTCCATGCCATTCCGTCAACCACGTCAGCGCACACTCATTCATGTGCTGAAAGGGAGGCACAACCTCATTTTTGAATTTGAATTCAATGTAAATTAATGCCTTAGGCTAGTGAGCCATGAATGCCATGCCTTTGCGCAGGTTGTAGATAAGATAGGCATTTATTGTAGATCTGTTGAGATCTAGTTCTGGATAGCAGACTAGACAGCCATTGATTGTAAATCAATAGGGTAGGTAAAATCCTGGAGGGAAGCGCTAAGAGCACCTCAGGTAAAAGAGATCGAGAGATCTCATTTTGAAAAGAGGGGGATACATGTAGACAGAGTGCATGTAGAGCTGAGAAGAGCTCCAGAACACCTTGTAAAATATACAGGCATTTGCCATTATTAATACAGAGCAGTTTTTCCTGCATTTTCTGTCATTATATGCATGTCTGTATGTGTGTGTTCATTTCCTGCTGCAATCGTGTATTGTTATCATGTATTTGCAGGGA
>ML790129.1:9205-36292 GCA_009831015.1 Picea engelmannii | reverse complement strand
CATTTCGGGGTTTTCGACACCAAGGAAACTTGCATCACGGATTCGCGATCCGCGAAATCCCGAAGAGGACGTGGCAAGGTGGGTCCCCAAGACAGAGTGGGAGACAGGTGTCAAGGCTTTAGGCCTCACCATGGGATGCTGATAGGTGGCATCGGAGATTCGGGGTTCGGGGTTTTGTGTTGCATAAGACACATAGCAACATGATCGCCGATTTTTTGAAAGGAAATTCCCCGAGAAGAAAGGGACGTTGACCGTTGACCATCGGGGTTCGGGATTTGGTCGTGTATGTGAATTGTGTTCGCGTGAACCGCGAACTGCCGAGTCGCGATATCCCAATTTCCGAAGGAGGGGGAAGATAATTGGAGGAGCCTACTGTGGGTAGTGGACTCCCGAGGGAGTTGAAGAGTGTTGACTCTTCGGGCCCGTGAGAAATTGAAGGTCCTGGTGGAAGCAGCTTGCTCGGTGAGGGGTGGGTTGCGTCATCTAGACATATTTATACACATATATATAAATAAATTTAAATCATGAAACACCACAGAGGCGTAGAGAAGGCGATCTGGGTGTATGAAGATTCTAGTGAGGACCTAATTCCTTATTAAAATTGAATGAAGGCCTTGGTTTAGTCAATTAAGAAAACTTGGTGTGTTTTAAACTGAGTTTTCAAAGGCACAAAAATATCCTCAAACTTGTAGACGAATTGAACCATAATCATTGAACTATAATTAAAGGGAACTGTTGAAATGGTTGTGGTTGTTAACGAAGACAAAGCATGATATTATTCTTGGAAAGGATATTCTTTAACCAGTGGATATATACAAAGAGGTGTTGTTGTTATTTTCAATGAAAATAACTTTTAACCTTTCTATATAAAATGCATAGTGCATTTATAAAATTACAAACATGGTTTAAATAGACGAAGCTTGTAATAATCATTAAGTGTGTGAAGTTCGAAGATCATAGCTGAAGGTAAGGAGGAAGGTAATTATTATCCAGCCATGAATTTTACCTAGGTTTTACTCTATAGGTCCTTAAAAGTGATGATTGTTTCCTTACGCCGTAACCTCCAAAACAAAGGCCGCGAGTTAAATGAATCTGTACAAAATCAAAACCCGCACGAGAAAATTGCATAGAGTTAAATTTATAACCTTTCGATCATAGTCTGATAGGGGAGGAATGCAAATATACGAGCTTAAATAAAGATATACAACAGAGGAGAAAACATAATAACAACCCGAGAGTTAAATTTCAAAGGGATTTCCTATCATGCAAGGAAAATAGCTATCACCATGGAAACTGAAATGAGCGCAGTTGAAGGAACACTATATTATGGTTATTTTTCCACAAAGAAACACGCATTGCATAGATAGAGAAAATATTTCCATAGATAAATATGCATTTCATAGATGGAGAAAATATTTCCACAGAGAACACGTATTTGCATAGACAGAGAAAAAATTCCACATAGAACATGCATTTTCATAGGCAGAGAAATGATTCCACAGAGAACATGCATTGACAAAGAAAATGTTCTACAGAGAACACGCATTGCATAGACCGAGAAATTATTATACACTGAACCTATTATGTGACAAGAATAAGGAGTGGTATAGATCACAAGTGCAAAGGAAACACATAACTCCAAAGATCCCTTTTAAAACTATACTATGGAGATAACAAGGTATTTACCGCACCCATGGAGAGAATTTCTAGAGTGCAGTTGAAATCACTCTCCACTGGGGACAAATGCCATTACAGATCCAAATACAAATGTTGTTCGCACACAGTGCAGAGACAAAGTGTATTAAAAAATCAAATAGGCAACTATGAAGAACGGTTGATACCTCGAGCCCCTCGCTAGTGGAGTAAGAGTGATTTTATTCCCCACACCTCTGCCATGTGAATCGATAGATGTGGCGAACCCACATTGGGCATTTCCCTTGTCGTGATAGTTCTGGAGAGTATTGGATAGACCCATTACCATTAATGGGTCGGCCAGAGCATAAATTCCTAGAGGCTAGAAAAACCTAGGTTCAATCCTGACCTGTCATCCACCTCATCTTCGTTTTCGAACCACTTAAATGTTGATTTTTAGGTTTCAAACCAGGTGTCGGGCAGATTCGTGATAACTTGCACGCTGTGTGTCAACTACATACATAGTATGTAAATCATATGCAAATTCTAACACATCCCCATTGTATTAATCATAATATGTTATATTATGGAAAGAGTTATGGTATGGATATGTTAACACCCTAGAACGTGAACTTTAAACTATGAAAATGATGTCTCCTACTCCGCTAGGGTCATAAACTATGTTAAAATATATGTTAGTTTTAATATGTTAAAGAAATTTGTGGAAGAAAACTATAACATAGGTTTATGAAATGCTAAGTATGGATAACATAGGTAGGAGGTAACCCTACTATGCTATGTGATGAACCTTATGCTATGGACCTTTGTAGTCTTAGGTTAGCAATTTAACAATGTATGAGTTTAATTTGAATAGCAGAGTAAATTGATTATGAGTTAATCTAATGGACGAAGTGTTATGTTTCTATGTTAGCAACAATAAGTTATTTGTTGGACAGTAAATCTCCTACAGACTATTGATCAATATTTTTTTTATTTTAGCGAAATTTGGGGTACATTAAATATGGTATGAGAGTTGTAGGTTACAATGCTTGAATCTTAGGGAAGCATCCGAATTGACTTTTGTGAAAATATCAATGAAAAAAGAGGAAGGAGACAGACCTAAGGGGAATCAAAACCAAGAAATTCCAAGAGACCCAGAAAATACTAATGAAGGGAGTTCAACTACTCAAGTCTTGGAAATGATGAGAAACCTTGTCATGGAATTACAAATATTTAAAGAAGATAATGAAAGGTTGAAGAAAACACAGGAAGACCAGCTGGAAATAAATGAAATGCCTCTATGCAGTATAGTAACAAAGAAGAGTCCAAAAGACAATGAAAAAGAAGAAGAGGTCAGAAAAAATTTCTCTAAGAACTCAGGTCATGAAACAAAAAAAGAGGACAGTTCTTTCAAAGACACACACATGAAAGAAAACAAAGCATATTCAGGAAGAAAAGGAAAACAAGTAGACCACCTAGAAGGTGAGTTCAAAAACATAAAACCTTCTACCTTCGATGGAGAATCTAAGACTAGAGAGGAAGATGAAGTGTGGTTGTTAGACATTAAGAAACACTTTCAGATTTATAATTAATCTAGTAATATGAAGGTTAGAATGGCCATCTATAACTTAAAAGGAAAATCTAGTATATGGTGGCAAGATTGAAAGAAAAATGAATGGAATGGTGAGAATTCAAAAAGTATTTCAAGAAGCAGTACTTATCTGAAAGTTATTACGAAAGAAAAGATAAGGAATTTTACAAACTGCGACTAGGAAAAATGGCCATGGACGATATGATAAATAAATTCCTAGATCTGTTGAGGTTTGTGTCATACATCAAGGAAGATAAAGTAAACAAATAAAGGTTCTTAAGCTATCTACCATAGTCTTACAAGGAAATAATTGAATTTGACAATCCTAAGTCTTTAAATGAAGTATTTAGAAAGGCTAGAATGTGTTATGATCAGGACGAATAAAGATTTGAAATTCCCCAAGGCATGGAAAGACAAGAAATATGATAAAATGAACCAACATAACAAAGGCTTCCAACCAACCCATTTTCGTAACATGGAAAAGGGTTTTCAAAGGAAGGACTATAACTCTAATATACATAATACTCAAGGGGGAAGTAAACTAGTTAATATGGGGTTCAAGAAGGTTGGGGACATCCCCAAAGAACCATTGAAATGTTAGGAGTGTGGATAATCCCACCCGAGGAGAAATTTTCCACGCTTAAATACCACAATAAGAAATTCATTCCATAACCTTCAAGAGGCTTCAACAATTGGAGACATTGGTAGAAGCATGCATAAGATCAATGCATCTCTGGATGGATGACATGAAGATCATCAATCCACTATCGTGGAAGTTGAAGGTAAAATTCATTCCCACAATGTTTCTACACTAATTGACCTAGGAGCTAGTATGAGTTATATTACTCCAGCTTTAGTAGAATTGAACAAGTTAAAGAAGGTAAAGCATGCGAAATCTTGGTTAGTAAAACTAGCAATGGGGACCAAAAGAAAGGTAACAAATTTTATTTATGATTGTGAACTCAACATAGATGGTCAAAATACCAAGTTATATCTAAACAATAATTTTTTTTTATAAGTAATATTGTATAAAAGTCTGTCAAAATCAGTGTTACAAAAAAACATCTGTTGTTCCAGGCTGTTAACACTGAGCTGCCCCAAGGGGAAACCAACTCAGTCAGTCAAACATTACCGAAGTTTAAGTCTTAATCTACTAAGCATAAAAATGTATCTACTGACATTAACAAAACCCAAAATTTTGGTCCCTAACATTGACCATCATAACAGTAATAACCATTGACAGTATCTAATATAGGTGGATATTATGATGCATTACCACATTCATACACATAGAATAATAAAAACGACACCTAGACATAACGTAGTGCGCCTGTAATGCTACCACGTGTCCAGGAAGAAGGCATTGGGTGTCGATTCCCTGAGAGGAACTGACTCCTCCTTGATTGGTGTCTAGTCCAGTTGCATGGCATCCTTCGGATGGGTTGGTGGAACATTCTCCTCCTGGCTTGGTGCTTCATGCTCCAAAGTCCCCATTGGGGGAGCTGGTGCCAATATTGTTGTTGTAGCTCCTTCGGCTTGAGATTCTTTTCCTTGGGGGTGATGGGCACCCTGCATTGTTGAGAGAAGGTGCAGGAATTATGATGCCTTGTCGTCCAAAATCTCCAGGCAGAGCCGGAGGTCATCCAAGTCTCGTTGCAAGTCAAATACTAGGCCTTGCAATAGTGTGAGGCCTATTTTCAATTCAGAATCTGGGTCTGCACTGGAGTCAGCTTGTGAGAAAGGTTGTTGTCCTGAGTTCTGGCTTGCTTGAAGAGACTGGGAAGCCAAGTGGTCTGGTAAATTAGGGGGAGCCAATGGACCTGGGTACAAAGCAGAGCCTGAGTTTCTCGGAGGTACTAGGATGAATCCCAGTGAGGTCACCGAGACATCAAGACATTCCATTCTGTAGGAAAATGATGAAGAAAGGGGTGGGAGGTTGGTTGGAGTATGATTCGATTGCACCAGGGAGGAGGACGAGGTGGCCGACGAGGAGGAGGAACTGTGGGAGCATACAAGTAGAGGGCGGAGGGACAAATGGGGTTGGCTAAGCTGCTAAGATGAACCTCATTTAGAATTTCTTCGCTGCCTGGGCATCTCTGAAACACCAGGAGGGTGAAAACGACCAAGAGTGAATGACAACAGACCAAAGATAACCTAGGAAAGAGGCTGAGCTCTAGAAAAATCAACCGAGAAAGAATGAGGCATCTGGAGCATCTGGTGCAGTTCAAATAACCTGAGAAGCTGGTGTGATTCATTAAATGTCCACACACGTAGATTAAAGGCCTAACCATGGTGTTGGTACATCGAAGTGATGGCAAGGTAGAGCAGAGCGCACTGAGAGTAATGGCACCCTGCCTCAACCAGGTTAAAAGTAGCTGACTATGACTCCATGAGTGGGGAACAGGTTTGAGTTAACTCAGAGATTATTTTCACAAGTGGTAGAAGTTGAATTTGGCCACTAGTAGCCCCTAAAAATCATGGATTTGTAAATTTGCAAATTTCCCAAGGAGGTAAAGGAATGGAAAGACATAGGCACAAGATAAATACAACATATGTGGTAGGTAGGGCATTGCTTAGTATGTTGGGGGAATTGAGAAAGATTTTGTTGTTATGAGCACATATGGTGTGAGGAAAAGAATTTTTTGGTTCGTTGAATGTGACAGTAGCTAAGAAGGATGACTCAGTTCACCCTTATGGTGTCATGGTCAAGCTAGGGGGTGATCAGGACAAGTGATCATGGTTGTTCTATTCTACGGTTGGGTGGAACATGGTTGTTACATTTGTTTCCCAACATCATTATTCAGATATGTATCTCAACTATGTACTTTATTGTTGATGTTATATTATGGATAATATCTAGTTGTTAAACTATTTTTACATTTTATACATATAAGTAAAATCGGTTTAAATTGGATTGTACAACCATGTTAGATTGTGGCTTACTACTGTGTAAGAATACCTTTAGTGGCGTTTTAATCTAAAGTACAAATATTTAGTAGTTATATGTGTGTGTGTGTGTGTGTGTGTTTGTGTCTGTGTACATAAATAGGAAAACTGTGTATATGTGCTTTTGGGCCAGAATGAATCTATATTCTTAATTGTTGTACATTACTATGCACAATTAAATACTTCAGAATGAAAAGTTTAAACAAGATGTATTCTATACTAATATTATGCTGAGTATATAGAATAAAAGTCCCAAATACATTATGTCATCTATTATCCAAGGGAGATATCTGATATAGTGAATGGTAGAATATATGCCAAAATTTAATTTATTACAGTCAATAGGTCACTGACCAAAATGTTAGAGTTTGAGTTCCTTAGAGACAAGAACTCCATATCTAATCTAAAAAAATATTTCAAAGTACTACATGAACTATCTGCGAGTGTGCATGGACTGGTGGAATAAATATGGAACTCAATTACCTTTTGTGGACATGCCAATCTTCTTCACCAAGTGCACAATTTCTTTTCTTTCAACCTTCAAAGGAGCAATGTAACATTATTATCAACTTACTATTGTATTAAACATTAAAGAACAAGATAAAGGAAAGAGTCAAAGCATACTTATCTGAAAGCATGTTTGAATGCCATAGGGTCATTTTTGCTTTGCGAAGCAGTCGATCCATGACCCAGGAGGGGGAGTGGGTGCGTAATCCATATGATGGGTTCCCTCACAAGAAAAAGGGACCCATCATCAGTTTATATACATGGGAAATAAATAGTTGCACAAGTAATAAAACATAAGTAAACTTCTATTCAAGTTTGGTAAACTTGATATCTTGTAGCTTATAATATACAAAGAGAAGATATATATACAAGAGGAATACCGAAAGAAATAAAGATTAGAGTTATAATAACCAGGAAGTATTACCTTGAAGAAGAACACCCAAACTTCATACAGAGGGCCAAATAATACCATGAGAACTAACACTCCATAATAGAGCTACCTTTATTCACAGACGAGAATAATACTACAATAAAAAAAACATTAAACTATATATTAGGGATAAAGATTTACAAATTTCGATATGGACATATTTATACACACATATATAAATAACTTTAAATCGTGAAACACCATAGAGGCATAGAGGAGGCGATCTGGGTGTATGAATATTCCAATGAGGACCTAATTCCTTATTAAAATTGAATCAAAGCCTTGGTTTAATCAAACAAGAAAACCTAGTGTGTTTTAAACATAGTTATCAAAGGCACAAAAGGATCCTGAAACTTGTAGATGAATTGAACCATAATTGTCGAGCTAGCATTAAAGGGAACTATTGAAATGGTCATGGGTGTTAACGGAGAAAGAGCATGATATTCTTCTCGGAAAGGATAGTCTTTAACCAGTGGATATATACAAAGAGGTGTTATTTTTATTTTCAACATTAATAGCTTTTAACCTTGCCATATAAAATACAAAGTGCATTTATAAAATTACAAGCTTGGGTTAAATAGATGAAGCTTGTAATAATCATTAAGTGTGTGAAGTTCGAAGATCACGACCGAAGGTAAGGAGGCAGGTAATTATTATATGTCCATGAATTTTAACTAGGGTTTACTCGATAGGTCCTTAAAAATGATGATTGTTTCCTTACACAGTAACCTCCAAAACAAAGGTCGCGGGCTAAATGAGTGTGTACAGACTTAAGACCCACATAAGAAAATTTCATAGAGTTTAATTTATAAACTTTCGATCATGGTTTGAGAGGGGAGGAACCCAAAGATACATGCTTAAATACAGATAGCCAACAGAGGAGAAAACATAAAAACAACCAGAGAATTAATTTTCATGCAGGAAAAATAACTATCACCATGTAAACCAAAATGAGCACAGTTAAAGGTGAAGTATCGTACAATTATTATTCCATAGAGAAACACGCATTGCATAGACAGAGAAAATATTTCCATAGAGAAATACACATTGCATAGACAGTGAAAATATTTCCACACAGAACACGTATTTGCATAGATAGAGAAAATATTACACATAGAATACATAATTACATAGGCATAGAAACGATTCCACAGAGAAAACGCATTGACAGAGAAAATGTTCTACAGAGAAGACACATTTCATAGACCGATAAATTATTATACAATGAACCTTTTATATGACAAGAATAAGGAGTGGTACAGAGCACAAGTGCAAAGGAAACGCATAACTCCATAGATCCCTTTTAAGAATGTACTACGAATATAACAATGTACTTACCACACCTATGGAGAGAATTTCTAGAGTGCTCTTGACACCACTCTCCACCAGGGCAGAACGCCATTACATAGTTGAATACAAACGTTGATCACACATAGTGTAGAGAAAAAATGTTTTACAAAAACAAAGAGGAGTCTACAAAGAACGATTGATACCTCAAGCTCCTCGCTAGTGGAGTAAGAGTGACTATACGCCCCACACCTATGCCATTTGAATCGACGGATGTGGTGAGCCCACATTGGGCATTTCCTTTGTCGTGAAAGTTCTGGAGGGTACTAGACAAACCCATCACCATTAATGGGTCTGCTAGAGCATAAATTCCTATAGGCTAGAATAACCTAGGTTCAGTCCTAACCTGTCAAGCACCTCATGTTCATTTTTGAAACACTTAAATGTTGAGTGTTAGGTTTAAAACCAGGTGTCGGGTGGATTCGTGTTAACTTGTGCCCTGGGTGTCAACTTCATACATAGTATGTAAATCATGTGCAACTACTAACATAGCCCCATACTATTAATCATAAAATGTTATATTATGGAAAGCGTTATGGTATGGATACGTTAACACCCTAGCACATGAAATTTAAACTATGATAGTGATGTCTTGTTAAGCCCTAAATAATGGCTCATTATCCCTTAATTGGGGCATATTACATTATTAATGTTATTTTATTTATGTCGGCTTTATTCCATTAGTTGTAATTGTACCTCCTAGTCTCCTATATATACCAAGGAGACATTTTCATTTGGAATCATCTTTTATTTGTACATTTATGTGGAGTATAAGGAGGTTTCCCCCTCGAAGAGCCTTATTACCTGGAATTATCTCTTTTTCAAGGCATTGAACCTGCTACATCTGAGACACCTTGGAATTTTCACGATAATTTTTTTCCTAAAACATTTCAAAAAGAACGTCTTGGATGATATTTAGTAGATAGATCAAGGTACATTGTGTTAAAATTCCATCTCCTGAGGCCTTATACTTTCGGAGATACAACCTGTGTAAGATAGGGTTCTAGAATCATCCTAAATTGAGTCATTGCGGGATTTTCTCTATAGCATTTTTAATGTAACGTTTCAGAACTTGAAATTCGAAGGATATTCACATAAATTAGCAAGGTTTCTGTGGTAAAAATTTCAACTTCTGAATCATATTACATTTGTCGATACACCTTGTGGAAGGTACGGTATCTGACTAGTCCTATTGACTAGTCTCAAGCATGTCTTCCGGGTAAAAAAATAATAAATTCTTCTTGGAGTATCCAAATTGAGTGAGACCAGTTTCATTTTATTGTGGACATTCTGTAGTAGTTCTGGTACTATTTTCAGAATTTTATATCAATTATTTTGTGCGGGGCATGCTATACAAGTGAGATCGCATGGAAAGGCCAAAAATCAGCAAGTTGTGGGGAAGTTATCATAAATTTCACTTGGTACATCCAATTTTTATCAGACCTGTCACATTACAGAGAAGAAATATTAGAGAACTCCAAAAAATAAAATTCCATACCCAGAAGGGCTGAGATTTTGGATACACAATGAAAAGAAGATTGTCTAGTAGAACCACCTCAAAATCAAGGTTTAAAGTGATACTTGGCCAACATCCCACCCAAAAAGGGAACTTTTACACCAAATAAGCCTCCAGATAGTCCTACTTGGAATCTTGATGAAGGTGAACAAATGTGTAGGGGCATAAATGATTTACAAAAGAAGACAGTAACAAAAGATGAACTATAAGAGATGAGGGATTCAATAAATACTAAGATGGATGGTTTAAAAGGGGAGATCATGGAAGGATTGAAAATTTTCCTAATAGAGAGGACACTTGAAAGTGAAAATACATCCCATGAAATTCATGATGAGGAAACAAGGAAGATGAATCAAGAATGGATAAGCCCTAACTTTGGGTTGAAGACCAACCACTTTCCTAAGATAAATATGAGGAAGTTTGATGGAAAGGACCCAATCACATGGATACTTCAGATGGAGCAATTCTTTGATCTACACAATGTGCCACATACACAAAAGGTATGGATTGCTTCTTTATATTTAGAACCCAATCAATTTGTGTGGTATCGATGGCTTTGTTCTCACAAATCACTCGTCACTTGGACAATTTTCATGGAAAAAATGATAGCACACTATGAGGATACAAGGAGAAATACCTTCTTTAGCCAATTGATAAATCTCAAGAAAAAGGGTTCAGTTATAGAGCACATTGAGAACTTCCAAAGATTGAATATAAAGGTAACAAATATTCTAGATGAGCACTTGATTGATGTATTCATAGGAACTTGAAGGGATAACATTCAACATGCGGTTCATCTTTGGGAATCCAAATCATTGGAGAATGCATTTAGGGTGGCAAGAAATGTTGAAAGTAAAAATATGGCTATGGCTACTAGAAGGACCACTCCTAACATCTATCGAGAGAATAATGTTCCTTCTTCTAGAAAACCTTAACCTACCAGGTTGACACCTCAACAATTGGAGGAAAGAAAAGAAAAAGGTTTATGATTTAATTGTGACAACAAGTACAGTAAGGGACATAAGTGTGGTGAGAATAAATTATTCTACATAAGTTGTGAAGAGGAATAAGAACAAGAAAAAGAACAGGAACCATATCAAGATGAAAATGTAGATGTGATTTCTTCTGAAGAGTTGACTCCCATGATATTGTGCAATGCATTGGATGGAATTAACACTCCTCAAACCCTCAAGATCGAAGGATATATCAAAAATAAAAAGGTAATAGTCCTAATTGATTATGGTAGTACTCATAATTTCATTCACTATAAATTATCCAAAGCTCTCAATTGCTTTGTATATCCAGCACAAGAGTTTGAAGTAATGATTGCAGATGGAGGAACTATCAATTGCTCAGGAAAATGCAATAAGATCAATCTTACTATGGGGGAATATGTAATGAATATTCCAATGATTGCTATACCCATGGGTGGTGCTAATGTCGTATTGGGAATCCAATGGTTACAATCATTAGGAGCAATGGATTTTAATTTTCGAGAACTTTTCATGAAATTTTCATTGGAAGGAAAATAAATTGAGTTAAGAGGTATCACAGGGAAACTCAGTAAGGTGATAAGCTCCAATGGAATGACAAAATTATTGAAAAAGGGGCATCAAGGTGTAATTGCACAACTATGCTCACTATATGTTCAAACATCTATGCCACCTATTCCTCTAGATCTCCAAGGGATCATTGATAAGCATTCCAAAGTATTTGAAGATATTCTGAAATGTCTTCCACCCACTCGAAATCATGATCATGATATTCACCTAATTCCTAGGAGTGTTCCTTCTAACATCAGGCCATACAGATACCCTTATGCCGAAAAGAGTGAAATTGAGCACATGGTTGAAGAAATGTTAGAGGTTGGCATTATTAGACCTAGCCAAATTTCTTACTTTGCACCGGTGGTAATGTTATTCAAGAAAGATGGCTCATGGCGTATGTGTCCAGATTATAGAGAGATCAACAAGATCACTATTAAAGATAAGTTTCCCATTCCCATCATTGATGAATTGTTAGATGAACTACATGTAGAAATCTATTTCACAAAGTTGGATCTACGTTCAGGGTGTCATCAGATTAGAATGATGGAAGAAGATATCCCAAAAACAACATTCTGAACTCATGAAGGCCATTATGAATTTTTGTTCATGCCTTCTTGCCTAACAAATGCACCTTCCACATTCCAAGGGTTGATGAATTCAATTTTCAATCCCTTCCTTCGAAAATTTGTGTTAGTATTTTTTGATGATATACTAATCTATAGCAAGTCTTGGGAGGATCATGTGCGACATGTTGACAACGTGCTACAACTACTAAAGGAGCAACAAATATATGCCAAACCATCCAAATTTTTATTTGGGGTGAATGAGGTAGAGTATTTGGGTCATATTGTATCTCATGAATGTGTCAAGGTAGACCCTAACAAGATTAAGGCCATGATGGACTGGCCAATTCCTAAAACATTGAAGAATCTTAAAGGATTTTTGGTTTTGACAGGTTACTACCACAAGTTTGTTCATCACTATGGAAGAATAGAAACACCTTTAATGACACTAACTAAGAAGGATGAATTTCATGGAATCCAGAGGCAACTAAAGCTTTTAAACAACTTAAAGAGGTCATGTGAAAATCTGAATGTCTTGACCACTCTAGACTTCACAAAAACCTTTATTGTGGAATGTAATGCCTCGAGAAATGGAACTGGTGCTTTCCTAATGCAAGAAGGAAGGCCCCTAGATTTTGAAAGTCGACCACTCAAGGGAAAGGACTTACACAAACCCATTTATGAGAAGGAAATGATGGAAATACTACATGCATTGAAGAAATGGCGTCCTTGCCTAATAGGTAGGCACTTCAAGGTCAAAACAGATCATGATAGTCTTAAATACTTCTTGGAACAAAGACTATCTTCATAAGAACAACAAAAATGGGTGACCAAGATATTGGGTTATGATTTTGAAATCGTCTATAAAAAGGGGAAGAAAAATGTTGTGGCAGATGCACTCTCAAGAAAGGATGAAGATGTTGAGGCCTTTCTCTGTGCTATCTTGATCATCCAACCTAATTGGATAATAGAAGCAAGGGATGAATGGAAGAATGACGAAAAAGTGTGGACTCTCATTCAAAGGTTGCAATAGGATTCCAGTGCATCAGATACATTTACATGGAAAAATGATTCATTATGGTACAAAGATCGCTTATATTTATGTAAGAAATCCCAACTCAAACAAAAGTTCCTATTGGAATTGCACACCTCTCCAGTAGGAGGGAACTCAGGATTTTTGAAAACCTACCATAGGGTCAAGAAGGAATTTTTTTGGGATGGCCTTAAAACTGATGTTCAAAGGTTTTTCGCAGAATGTTTGGTTTGCCAACAAAATAAGGTGGAAACAATTAAGACCCCGGGTCTTTTAAAATCATTAGCCATCCAAAATCAGCGTTGGGAGGAGGTTTCTATGGATTTCATAACAAGGTTACCAAAGTTTGAAGGAAAGAGTGTCATCATGGTGATTGTTGATAGACTCACCAAATATGGACACTTTTGTGCACTCTCTCATCCCTTCAAATCCAGTACAGTTACCATCGCATTCACGGAGACAATTCAAAAGATACATCATATCCCAAAGATTATTGTAAGTGACAGAGATCCCATCTTCAATAGACATTTTTGGACAGAATTATTTTCTTGTTCGGGTACTCAATTGGATCATAGCTCATCCTATCATCCTCAATCTGATGGACAAAATGAGATAGTGAACAAATGTCTGGAAGGATACCTTCGTTGCTTGTATCTGATAAACAAACAGAATGGTTCAAATGGTTACCCTTGGCAGAATGGTGGTATAACACTTCCTTTCATACTACAACAAAAATGAAACCATTTATGGCACTATACGGATACCACCCTCCTTCCATCACTTCTTCTCTAAAATAAAAATCTAAGGTCCAAACAGTGGAAGATCACATTGAGCATCAACAACAAGTTCTCCAAATCTAAAAGGACAACCTGACCATGGCACAAAATAACATGAAACAACAAGTAGATCAACATCGTAGTGAAAGAAGTTTTGAAGTAGGGGATTGGGCAATTTTAAGACTACAACCATACAATTAATTGTCCCTCAAGAAAGCCAATAAAAATAATGAATTATCACCAAAGTACTATTGCCCTTATAAGGTGTTGCAAAAGATTTTTACTATGGCATACAAATTGGAGTTTCCAACATCTTCATGAGTACACCTAGTTTTCCATGTTTCGTGCTTAAAGAAGGTTATAGGTGACAAGATCTCAGTTCAAAATATATTTCCATAACTTGACAAGGAAGGAAAAATCATATTGGAGCCTAAATCCATCACTGACACAATAATTTGCCAGTTGAGGAATAGATCCATTTCAGAGTATCTCGTTAAATGGAGGAAACTACCGGCTGGAGATTCCAGTTGGGAAGATGAGCCTTTTATACATAAGCATCCAGAGTTACTCAAGCATTGTGGACAACACTTGTCTCAAGGGGAGGGGCATGTTAATCCCTAAATAGTGGCTCATTACCCCTTAATTGGGGCATATTACATTAGTAATGTTAGTTTATCTATGTCAGCTTTATTCCATTAGTTGTAATTGTACCTCCTAGTGTCATATATATACCAAGGAGACTTTTTCATTTGGAATCATCTTTTATTTGGACATTTATGTGGGGTATAAGGAGCTTTCCCTCTCGAAGAGGCTTATTACCTGAAATTATCTCTTTTTCAAGGCGTTGAGTACTTATTCTGAGGTTTTTCTATGCTATATTGATATTTGGTTCTTAACATGTCTCCTAGTCTACTAGGGTCATAAACTATATTAAAATATATGTTAGTTTTACTATGTTAAAGAAATTCATGGAAGAAAACTATAACATAGGTTTATGACATGCTAAGTATGGATAACATAGGTAGGAGGTAACTCTAATATGTTATGTGATGAACCTTATGCTATGGACCTTGGTAGTATTAGGTTACCAATTTAACAATATATGACTTTAAGTTAAATAACAAAGTAGATTGATTATGAGTATATCTAATGGAAGTGTTATGTTTTTATGCTAGCAACAACAAGTTCTTTGTCTGACAATAAACCTCCTAAAAACTATTAGTATGGATGGTCCAATAGAGTAAAACGTTTATGCATATAAATAATGTCTTATATATATATAAAAGAAATATTTTTGTGTCTCGTGAATAGTTTATTGATTTATAGACTTTAGTTCCCTGATAAAAAATAAAAAAAATTTAGTGAAATTTGGGGTACATTACACCCCCTTTACATTCCAAATGATACACTATGGATCTCATACATGGAAATATGAACTAATACTTTCATAAAAGACTATTTAGCACGAAACATACATCACCATCATAATCCTCTAAAAAAACTAAGAACAATGGGTATAAACATGATTGTTTTTGGACATGGTGCTCAATGGAACGCAAAAAAATGCAACGCCAACATAGTTGAACCTCTTGGAACACATCATAATGCACCATATTGTTTCATACCATATCGTGCACATAATTCAATCTCTTGTATCTAGATTCATTCTAGTTTTATATATCCTAGGTCGAGCCACCCAACCCTCCTATAGACCCGATTTGAATTGTTACAACTTAAATTTATTGTTGTGTGTTGGTTATCACAAGTGGAACCAGTAGCGTATTGGTACGAAACTTATGGTAAAGTCATTGGTATATTCTTAATAATCCCATGGGTATTAATGTGGAGGTCAGAGGATCAAACCCCACCGATCCCAAACAATTGTGATGTGTATCCCAAATTTTCCTTCTTGAAGGTGCCACGTGGTTCCATTTGATTTGTCCACTCGATAGGCTATCGTTGGCCACAATTTCCCACCATTTCCAACTACACATACGAACCTGTCGACTGTGTTTGTTAGTCATCAAATGGTGATCACATCATTGTTGACTATACCTGCCACATGTTCACCACATCATCGTATGGTAGGCCACTTGTGACCCTTTCAGTGGTGCCACGTGAACCATGAAATATACCACTTCATCCATACATATGACACATGGTAGTTTCTAAATGGTCCAACTGAATGCCAAATGTGCCAAATCCGGGTGACACATGGAACTCTGTCATTCTACCATGTTATCATGTTGGCATCATGTTGACGTGAAATATATAGATGTCACTCTTTGATATTTCCACTTGTCATATAGATATTGACGACATATTCTATGTCGACTGTATGGAAGGACACTTGTCATGGTTTGTTCAACTCATTTTTATGGATTCCATGTGGTAGTCTTCCATACTACCATGTCAACATGTTGACATCATTTGTACAGATTGTCATGTCATCATTTTGCCTTTTTTTTCTGAAACTTTGAAAGGCCATAACTTACTCATACAACATATGTTTGATGAGATTCAAGCATCATTGAAAATCTCTAGTCAATCTATACGCAATGAATTCATTTTCAAGAGAATTTGAGATAATCAATTTTTGAGTGTTCTAGATCCTCTTGGATCACACCTTTACACTGAATAAATTTTGGTCCTCCAAAAGTATGAATATTTCAACAACTTAGTGATGATAAGACTTCCTCAATATTACACCTTCTTGGAGCTCTCTTCATGGATTATTCATCAACATAGTGATGATAAGAATTTCTCACTCTTCCACCTTGATTAAATTCACTCAGACTGATATCCATCTTAGAATTGATCTTTTCCTTGGATCTTCATCTTGGATACAGATTTGATCTCCTTATTGAAATTTCAAAGGCTCAAGGAAACCATTCTAGATATAGATCAGTGCAATTCTATCTTCTTCTCTGGAACATGGCTCTGACTCTGGCTCTGGAATCTCATGATTACTGGCTCCGATTACTATCTATAGCTCTAGCTCCATTTTATGGCTCATCGATTTCTTCATTATAGAAGTATGCTCAGTGACTCTCTTCTCTGCAATATCTAGATCTAAATCCTAAACTCAAAATTCACTCCCATATCCTTCTCTCCTGAAGATAGTCCATATTGGAAATTATGAAGCCAAGTCGAATGTTGGTCTATGCCTTTCCCATCTTGGCTTAAATTTTATTGTACTATTTTATGTATCCATAGGAGTCTCTGAATTAAATTTCTTTAATTTTCCTTCTCTTTTGCCCGAAAAGAAAAACCTAAAATTCATGTTTTCCACAAGCATATATATTGTTTGACTTTCTTCTGTATAAGGTATAAATATTACATGAACATGGAATAACATCCTAAATATGTTTATAACAGAAGGCATACATATTACATAGAGTAATTATTGTACTTTTCTAATAAGTATTATACTTCTTATCTTTACAAAGAATATTGTTCCTTTACCATCTCTAGGAAGGCATTGCATAACTACGATGCTCTTCCCGCTCTCGATCTACATGTCAAATGTCCGCATTCTTCCTTTATTTCACCTTTTTACTTTAGAATAATAATGATATTACATACTCAGTCTGACCCATATTCAGTTCATTAGTTGATAAAAATACAATAAACAAATTTACCGACTTAATGAGAACTGTGACCTCAAAACGAGAACTCTAGCCCAAGAAACCTATATTTTTGCATAAAAAACATCAAAATCAAGACCCAAATAAAAAATTGGTACTACAAGTAGCACCATTTTTTTAAATGGGGTCAAAATTACAACATTGTTTCAAGCATGGCCTTTAAAACTCAGACAATAGCTCATAAAATCCTTAAAACCAATACCTAAAAAAAAGATGTTTTTGAATTTATTTTTTTTAAACTTTAAATTTTAGATAATTTGAAATCATATTTTTAGCAATTGGTACCATTAAAACTAAAACCTCAAAATCAACCATCAAATTGAAAAGTACTGCTACCGATAGAAACCATTCTAAAATTGGGGTAGGAAAATGACACATTTTTATAAAGTAGTAAAAGAACTCATCATTACTGTAAAAAAAATCATAAAATCAATCCCTAAATGATTACTTTTTATAAAGTAGTAAAAGAACTCATCATTACTGTAAACAAAATCATAAAATCAATCCTTAAATGCTTACTTTTTAAATCTTACTTTTTATAAAGTTAATAGATAATGCCAGGAAAATATCACAATATACTTTAAAAATTCAACATCACTTTTTAATAATTTTTTTAGTTTTAATAAAAAAAAGTAAATACAAGTTACATTGAATGAAACATAAATTATTTCTTAAAAGTATTGTTATATTGTCCATATTCAAAACATATGAGATAAGAAATTTTATTATATTATGTTGGTTATTGATCTCTCTATCTAGTTCTTCAGCTGACCCAGGTTCAGATCTGAATAGGTTTCCAACAAAACCCTGTAAAACTATCGGCCCTCCTCATAAAGAAGAAGGAAACACAACACACAGAATGTACTATGCAGTCTCACCCGAGATAGTTCTACGGGTAACTACAATGCTCAGGTGCTTCCAGTATAGGAATCAGTGGGGATCTGGGGTTATATTTTATCTTCTTTAGGCCTTAATATGATTATTCTTTATATTATTCCTAATATTCATTCATCTGTTAAGCCTATGCATGGATTATAATAGAGCCACCTGCATTATTCTTTCATCCATTCATAATCTAACTACTGATAGAAGATAAATATGCAATAACAACACACATAAAACATATTTTACCATGGTTAACCCCCTCCTGGGATACACCCACAAAGATCTGGCTTCTTAGGCTTTTTTATTTAGATTTCTGCAATATATGGCATAGCGTGCACTACAATTCCGATCATAAAATCATGAAAAAGGTTCCACAACCTCTATGAGGCGGACTAGATCACACCAGGCTCCTCAACCCATGATCTAAACCTCAATATATAGCTAGTTGAATCTTCTACATCTCAACAGCTTACAAAATCAAATCATAACTACTTTGGAATCTTGTCAGCAGACCCAAAAACACAACGACTTCTTACAATTCAGAACCAACTTGGAACCCCGACCTAGACCTCCTAGGTTCTTATTGATACTAATTTACAAGCTTGTTATTTGTTACCATCTCTTACCAAAATCCTAACCCTAACATTATTAGGTTTTATATGATACAGTTATCCAATTTTTCAATAATAATGACATTGTATATAAAAAAAATTTAGAGATAAAATCGGGAAAATAATGAAAATAATATAATTATCTTGAAGGATTGGAATTAATATGTTAAGAATATATGTGGGTTTCCTAATTTTATGGAAACCATTCAAACCCTCATTACAAAGTAAAAGGTTTTTATTTTGGAAGACATAGAGTTTTGGGTTAAATGGCTTACAAAAGAGAAAGATAAGGACATTGAAGAGTATCAAGCACAAATCCTAAAACTTGGAGGTCATGTCTTTATCCCTTACATTTACAATATCTTTAATATGGAAATCAATATTTTCCCTATCRATGGACATAAAGAAGTCTTATTGTTCCTACTTTTAAATCAAAGGAAAAAAACAACCCCTCAAATTATGAGACTATTATGATTATCCCTTGTTTAGCCAAGTTATATGGAACTATTCTAGAAAATAATACTAGCATTAGAATGTCATGGTTAAATGGGTAAAGTCTAGTCCAATTTAAAATGTATCATTAAAGCATGGACCACTTAGTTACTCTAAGGATCATCACAGAAGAATGTTGAAATAGAAAAACCAATCACCCATGTTTCTTTGTTCACCTTAGGAATTTTTTTGACATGGAGCCTAGAAATACTGTAACATCCCGCTCTGGCACACTTACCAAACTTATTCTTTGAGGACACTTGCTCGCAAGTGATCTGGATTTTTATGATGATAAATTGTTTTCCTTCATTATGATGCGTTAAGTTATATGATAGGATGTTTTTACTACGTTGATGCAGACAGGTGCTGCTGACTTAGTTTCATTGAGTGTGCAGGGTTTCAGACCTTGAGGATGCAGAGGCATCGGTGGAACTCCCTTGGAATCTGGATTGAGTCAGGGAGTGGGCTATTTGGGTCGTTTCATTTACGGTGATATTGTTTTGTTTTGATGATATGCTATTCATTTTATGATATGTGGTTGACATGATCTGACATGGTGGTTGATGATGCCGGCTGACGATAGCTTGCCGACCAGACTCACATATGGAGTAAAGGGGCCACACATGAGTTTCAAAGAGATTGAGGGAGAGGTGTGGACAACAACCCTGCCACAGCCTACTAGCACTCCCGCCGTGGCTCGAACTGTAGGTTAACGATTACCTAGTTCGAGAGGATCCACGATGCCGTGAGGGCAGACTGCGATAGTCGCTCACGATGATTCTAAGGGGCACGCAATAAGGCAGGGGCCTTATTTATTAGAGCCCTTAGTCTCCCAAAAGTTCACCTGGCGGAGTGTTGACTCCAGGGGTTATAGATTCTACCAATCCATCAAGCCAGGGAGTGGCACCCTTGGAGCACGTGGTGCATCCTGAAGGGCACGTCGCGCAAAGAAATGCAAGTCAACGAGTGGCACCCTTGGAGCACGTGGTGCATCCTGAAGGGCACGTCGCGCAACATAAGAAAACAAGGCAAGTGGCACCCTTGGAGCACGTAGTGTGTCCTGAAGGGAAGGTCGCATTGATGAGGATGATGAGACAACCTAGATGACCCTAAGACCTTAACTCTTGATAAAATTCTTAAAAATGACTCCCCTAATTAAAATTGTCGCCCTGTTCAAATCAAAACCTAAATTAAAACATCTCCAAGATAAAATTCTGATAAGCCCTAAGTAAAGATCCTACAAAAATAAACATAAGGGCATAAACTAAAACCCTCCTATGTGTTAGTTAAGTCTTCTTAAACTAAGGAGGGTAAGGTAATGAGGGGGATAAATTAATTGAAACTAAGGATTTTTAAATTTTAAAGAAGATTAAATTTATCTAAGAGAGGGGGGTATAAAAATTTAGGATTTTAAAAACATTTTGAAAAGACAAATAAGCGCAATTATCACTTTCGGTTTAACAACGAAAATAATAATAAATAATAAAGAAAAGGAAAAAAATAATAATAATAATAATAAAAAGAGAGAAACAAAAAGGAAAAATAGAAATGAGGAAACTTGTGATAAAGGAAACTTAAAAATGGAAAGTAGGAGACATAGGGTAAAAAGCAAAAAGGAATCAACATTTAGGAGTTACTAAAAATCAGCAACTTCATTTTAGGAAAGTTATTAAAAGCATGAGAGGGGATCTAGGAACCCTAGGAGTAATTTAAGGAGCGATTTTTGGTGGAGTGAGGGAATTGAGTCTTTTAATTATTAAAAATAAATTAATTTTTGGAGAACCGTAGGGATGAGCGACACTTGGACGACAGAGAATGTTCTGAGGTTTGTCATAAAAAATTAATTAAATAATAATTTATGAAAGTAGGTGGGTCTCAAATTTCTATAAAAGAAGGGGAAAAGAAGGAAGAGGGGATGAACAGTTAGCGTAACATTACGCTGCCGAATTGTGGCTTGAGGGATTGCTTGTGAGGAGTTGGGTTTATCTCAGCTGTGTTGGAGTGGTAGCTCAGTCGTGGAGGCGAGCTGAGAAGCTAGTATATCTCTGTTTCTTGTGTGGACCCTTTGTGGCTCAGGGGGCTAAGGGGGAAGCAGAGTACCCCTAGCGTTTGGCTGGGAGGTACTAGTGAGGTCTCTCTGATTGGCGAGTGGGAGCGGTGAGGAGCAGGAGCGACAAGGAGCGTTGAAGTCATCAACAGGCGATAAGGCCAGGTACGCTCTCTTGTTAGTAGAGTAACAGGTACTAAAACTTATGATAGGATCAGAACCTTGATTGTAAATAGATTAAATGATTGTTGATTTATTGTTCGGTTTTTATACTATAAATGATGTGAACGCCAACTCAACTGTGTAATGTCCTTGCTCGCAACTTTTGTTTCTGATGTTAGGCTGAAAAACTCGCCCTGGCGATTCGTTTATAATGTTTGTGGAACCTCCTGAAATTATAAAATGATTGCTGATATAAATTAGGACTGTGTACTGAATTACTGAA
The DNA here is from genome assembly GCA_009831015.1 of Picea engelmannii. Lineage (NCBI taxonomy): Eukaryota > Viridiplantae > Streptophyta > Pinopsida > Pinales > Pinaceae > Picea > Picea engelmannii. The sequence goes on along the minus strand of ML790129.1, from coordinate 14,277 downwards.
ATTAAAAACTCTATCGGAAAATTTGTTTCAGCATTGTTATTGTGAGATTGTTCTGGCAATTTGTCCTTATATAACTGAACTGAAAAAGCTAGTTCTGGTAATTTTGTTTCTATGAATGATAATGGTTTTTTTTTTCTCTACGCCGGGGTTAAAAACTTCCCTGCGAATTGGGGTTAATAAAAAATAAAAATAAAAATATATCCTGCGTGTTTGACAGTCATCATTCTGCATTTTATTCGTGAAATTTACCCTGCATTTGGTGATGAAGATCCCTGCGTATTTAACAGTAATATTTCTGCTTTGGTGGTGAAATTTCCTCTGCGATTGGGGTGAATTTTCCTGCACGTTTTTGTGATACTCTCTGTGTATTTTTATATAAATTCCTGGTGTTGGGAGGAGTACACTCCCCAACTGTCATTCTGTCCATCATTGCGTTCTTTTCCTTGAGCTCTAAAGGTTCCTTCTACGTTGTGTTTCCCTCAGTGTGCCGTTGGCCCCAATTTACCAGCGTTCGATTTTTTTGATTTTCGCTACTTATTGGTTCGGGTTCTCAACGTTTAGACTGAGGACGCTCCTCCGTAACCCGCCCTGATCTCTGCGAGTTGGGGAGCAAGACCTACGACCTTTCCTTTTGACTGATGAACGTGGCCCCAGTATGTGACTGCGTGTGAATGGCCCTCTATTTTAGTAATTTACAGACCTGCGCCCTCCCTCTGAGATGGTAGCATCTTCCCTCTGCTACGCAATCTCCGTGGCAGTGTCCCAACACCTCCCCCGTAGGGAAATTCGGAATTCCTGAGCTTGCAGAGTGATACGATAGCTCTCATGCTTGTCTTTGGAACGTTAACGCCTTTGGTGGTAATACTTGCTAGTTATTGGTATTTTGAATTTTAAACCTTCTCCTTATAGAATGCCAGTTCACATTTGTATTAAATGTTGTAGCCGATTAAGGAACGATGTACTTAATATTAAAAGTTATTTGTAGATTAACATGGTCCTATAGAATGCCAGTCTCGTTCTCTACTTAACTGCTATAATCAATTATTGAAGGTTGTAATTGACGTTAATTATTGCATGTTATAACGAATATTAGAAGTGGTACTTATAGAATGCCAGTCCTCCGTCTACAATTAAATGCTATAACTAATCTTGGGATGCTATAATTATTATCAAATTAAATGTAACTTTTTTTAAAATTTGGCATTTTAAAATCTGGATAATGGGTACAAGGCTTTTTTTAAATATTGTTATATTTACACCTGGTCATGTTAATTATCATTGTTGTTGTAAATTTGCATTTCAATTATGATGTCTTATTGCTAAATTTAAAACTAACTTTGTTTATATATGTGAGGTTGTTTTATTATTGACATGATGGTTGGTGTTTTTAGATGTGATGTTATTGATATATATTGACTTATTTAAATAATTTTTACCCTTGTCATTTTAACATTATTATTTTTGTCATTTCGGATTATTCAAGAAAAAGGTGTCCTTTAAATAGGGTTATTTTATTGATTTCCATTTCTAATTAGGATGTTACTTTTAAGTATGATGTATATAGTAAATTTCAATATGAGGTTACTTGAAAATATGTAATTGATGTTAATTCTATATATTGACTTTTTGATTATGGCTATTGATAAGTATTGCCATTTTAATATTGTTATAGGTCATTTCAAATCTTGTTCCTTGTCATTTTAGAGATTGCATCATTACATATTGCCCCTTCGAATATGATGTTAATTGCAATTTTCAACTATGATGTTACTTATAAATAGAATGTTATTCTAGGTATGAATATGAAGTTATGTTGTTAAGTTCAAATATGAGTTACTTGGAATTAGGATGTTATTGCATCATTATTGGAACCTATGATCATAGATGACCTCGAATTGAGAGCTTCTCAGGCTTATTTGAAATGTTTTTATCTTGTAAAGTCACTGAAATTTTGGGATCGTAGAAATTCAGAAGTATTGTAATTATAGAATCATGGTCCGGATGGTGACATAAATGATAGATGGCTAATGTTTCGTGACGATGTTATGGTAATTTTAATTATTGATTAATAACATTTGTGGGGCAATGACCTGGAATTACGTACCATAAATTACCCCAAGTTAGTATATTAGGGTGGTTGTTCTTTTAAATAATGTTGAACTTGGGTGTTCATTGTCAGAGTCCTTGTTGTGCGCCTTCCATAAGGGGTGCAATCGTACTTCTTATTTATGTCATACTTGATTGTATTCAGTTGGTTGTTTGGTCGGATGTCGGGCGGGATATAGTCACCCCCGGGTAGCCTTAGGAGTCATGTCTGTGTGTGTGATTCTTCTATATTAGGAATCCAGTGCCGTATCAAGAGTCTCGGGCCCTTTAAAGGCAGGGTTCCACTCTTGCGACACACCTGACGGGTTACTAGTTTCTGCCTGAGCAATCGGCCAGGAGCTGGTCTAATCTTCTTTTGAGAAGACATAAGACTAAAAGCCCTACTTTTCTGTGCAGAAATAGTAAACTCTACTGATGGATTCTCCCTCTGTGACTGTACTGTACTTAGCACCTAGTGTCATTTCCTGCATACAGCTGCTAGTTGTACGCCTTATGTCTAGGGGTGTTTATTGCATGTTGTCACTGTGATATGTTGGGATTGTTTTGTTTTGTTCATCTCGTTGCGTCTTGTGCTAGGTCGGGTTACTAGTTTTTGCCTGAGCAGTCGGCCAGGAGCCGGTCTAATCTTCTTTCGAGAAGACATAAGACTAAACGACCTGCTTTCCTGTGCAGAAATAGTAACCCTAACACCTTGGACTCTTCCCTCGATGTTCTTACTGTGCGCCCCAGAATGTCTTACTGTATGCGTTGTGCGCCTTTTTTCCTGTGATCGTACATTGTTGTAGTTACTCGTTGTGTGCCTTCAATGTTGTCGTGTCATGGTGGCATCTTGTTGGTTGTCGAGTGGCGTCTTACAGTTAAGTGTGTTGTTACTTCTACACGCGCGCACACACTTTAAAAAAAAAAAAAATTTGCACCTGTTACTAGAATGGTTGTCGTAACGAGGCAGTTCTTTACATATGGTATCAAAGCGGGTTCGACCCGCGACTTGGGATTCACTACGGGTTCTGTTGACATGATTATGTTGATTATTCTGTCGCTGATCGAGTTGATTGTTGTGTGCAGGTAATCATGGTTAGAGGACGCCACGGAGGCATACCAGCAGCATCCATGCCTGAGGGGTCTAACCCCCAGAGAGGCGAACAGGTCCTTGGACAGGAGCAGATCATAGTTGTCGATGTTGTGGGGATGATGAGATCTTTCCAATGCATGTTCGAGGCGCTGATCAGCAAATTGGATAGAGATGAGGCCAGGGCGCCGGCACCCGCTGAGGTTCCACTGCGCGCATCGGCCGTTACTGGTAGCATTCACCGTGAACTCGAGAAGGTGAAATTTCCCGAGTTCTTTAGTGCCCAGGATGGCGCATCCGCCGAGGCATGGTTGGAGAATATGGTGATGTGCTTCGCACTTCGCGATTATAACTCCAACATGAAGGTCCGTATGGCGGTCTTTCAACTAAAGGGGAGCGCTCTTCTATGGTGGAAGACGCTCCTACCGCAGCTGAACATGACCGTTGAAGACGTGTCATGGGAACTGTTTGAGGAATGGTTCTGAGAGAGGTATCTTTCAGAGGAATTCATTGAGCATCAACTCAATGAGTTCAACGCATTACGACAGGGAGGTCGTACAGTGCCCGAGTACGAGGCACGTTTTATGGAGCTACTCCGGTATGCTCCGCATCTGAACACTGAGAAGCTCAAGGTTAACATGTTCATGTTTGGCCTTAACGACAACCTACGTGCGAAGGTTAGGATCTTGATGGCTCAAACCTTGCACGACGTTGTCCAAAAGGCCCTCATAGCGGAGGAGGATCTTATCAGTGGGGGTCAGACTAGGACTCCAGCGAGACCTGTAGGGCAGGGTTCATCTGGTACACCGCAGCAGCAAACACCAGTGAGACACATGCCGGGGTATCGTGGCTTCCAGAGGGGATCCACTTTTACTACCCCACGACGATCGCCACCTCAGCAGTGGACACCTTACCAAGGACCACAGCAGCAGTAGCAGCATCGCCCGCAGTAGCAACAGTTTAGGCCTGTTCAGCCGAGCAGACCAGGGTTTCAGGCCGGTGGGCAGTCATCTTCTACTTCGGGTACCAGGACTACTAGGCCGAAGAAGGGGTGTTGGACGTGTGGGGAGCCACACTACCAGCGCGACTGTCCTGTGGAGAGGACTAGGGCATCCGGATCAATCGTACATACTACAGTGGGAGATATGGGCAAGGCCCATCGGATTCATGCAACGGTGAATAACCCCCAGGCAGAGCACCAATCGAATTTGCTCGAGACGACACGTACTGTCACTGACCAGACCCTTAGTATTTTGATAGACCCAGGAGCTACTGAGAGTTTTATTTCTGGTGCAGCGCTAAAAAGGATCAAGGTCAAGGCAGTCGAACAGGACGAGTTTAGCTTCGTGGAGATGGCTTCAGGAGCCAAATAGAAGGTCGGAGGAAAGGTTACGGTCTGTGCCCTTAACCTAGGAGAGTTTGTCACGAGGGTCAACTTGTACGTCACGATCTTAGGATCTTATTATGTCATGATCAACATGGATTGGTTGGAATCGCATGAGGCGATACTCAACTGTAAGACAAAACGGTTGATCTTGGTCGATGATGAAGGACAGAGACGTGTGATAGTAGGATGGAACCAGGGAGTATCCCTAAGATTTGTCTCTTCCTTGCAGTTGCGGAAGAGTATTACATAGACCTCATACACGGACATATTTCGTTAAATTTGGAAATATTCTATTACACAGACCTCATCAACATTGATTTTTTTGTAAATCACCATATTAAATTAAGATGACATAAACCAGTTACTAACCATGAATAGGTCAAACATGGGACTACTAGGTACAATAGTATAAATGGATGATAGGAGTGTGAAATAAAATCTTATAAGAAATCGATTTGAGCTAAATCATCTTAGTGTGTTTAACATCCAAGTGAGATATTATTGTTATGG